>VKOC01017244.1:0-10970 GCA_009364415.1 Spea multiplicata
GCCCGATTAAGAACAATATTGACACGCCATACCTACTTTCGATGAAACAGCATTTTTCGCCAATAGACAGAGCGACTGATCATCATTCCTAGGAACTTCCCAGGACAGGTTCACTCTTCTGGGGAGGGGTTTCATTAAGGGGTGGGACTAACTTATGTGGGGGCACTTTTAGCGCAGACAGCCTTTACTGGGGGGGGTGGAAGTATGTAGGGAGTGATTGAGGCCAAACAACGCTCCCCTCCCCAGATCTGGAGACTCCAAGTCAAACCCGGAGAGTTCCCAGGTATGCTGGTCATACACTAAACTATCGCCAGATTTTCAAATATTAAGACACTCCAAGTTAATTCTCCTTTGGAATTTTGTACAAAAATACATTCTTGCAGGCTTTCTTCAGAAAAATAATAAGATTTTTGCCTATGCAGAAAAAATGGCATACTGGTAATTCAAAAAAGGTCTGACCCCATTTCAGTAACACCCTGTATATTATATTAAAACCAGTTTAAGAAGGCAAAGATCTACCTACCTACATACTAATCACAACGTTGAAACAGTTTATTCTCTCAGTTTGATTGTAACAACACATATGTTTTGCAATCACCATCCAACTGCGCAAATACGTAAACTTTAACCCCATGTTGTCCGTTACCCCTTCATTCATTCATTGCTGGCAATATTCTGCTTTTAACTACAGGTGCACAATGATGATGGATCTACCTTCTGCAGCCCGCAGACTATTTCATCAAAACGGGGATGAGATTTTTCATTTGAGAGACGTTGAAAGAGATCAGCTGGTAAGGATAAAGTAGAAGAGGGGTTTCATTTTTTTTTCAAGCTTTTCCGCGTCTTGACACCAGATCAGTGTCCACTTGCTGGTTTAAAGGATTTTCTGCCTCCGTTACATAAAGAAGTTAGTTACACTTCAGTATAAGCAACATAATGGGGCAGACTTTTCTGCAGGAGGTGGTACTATCGGCGTGTTCATCCGAACGGCATAACCATCCAAGTACAAAAGGTGCGTTTTTATTGCAGTAATAAAATCCGTTCCACTCATGGGTTTGTTCCCCCGGAGTGTCAGTGCTAATCCTAAACTCATCCAGAGAGATGTTCACATAGTACTTGGGTTTGTTTTGTTCATAATTTATCACACCGTGAATCCAATTCTTCAGATCTTTTTTTTTTTAAAGAACATTGATATGTGAGATTTATTGCAGGTATATGTTTCATGCGGAGATCACTGGATTGATCCGAAGCTGTCTGCGGCCGAGCGCAAAAAACAGCTTCTGCTTAATAACCTCGGATCAGATGTATCTCTAATTCGGCATTACTGTTCCCTCCAAAGCCCAGACAGTAAGTACTTTTATTTTTTTATTTAAAGTCAATTTAAAGTAACTTATTGCAACAATGTCAAAGTATTCTTTTCTGTTTGTAAATCGTTAGATTGTTTCCATGGTTGCTCCTTGTCTGTGTTGCTTGTAGAAGGCAACATTTTTGGCGTCGGGAATGGTTTTAGACCCAGAAATGGAAATCATTATTATCACCCCTTACTGCCCTGTATATAGGCCGTATGGCCAGATTACGCTGCTTGGTCGTAAATGTATGTAAGTGTATGGGCGTTATTGTACATCTTGTAAATGGTAATTTTGCAGGATTTTAGGCTGAGATGGGTGTTAAAATACTATCAGTTTTTTGTATAGGGCTTTGTTGGATAGACTTTGTATCCCTAATACATGTCGGTTAGACAGTTTGTCAGAAGACTTCTGGACAGGACCTGCAAGGATCATCTATTATGTCCCCTTCCCAAAATTCCTTTGCTGAATTTACTTACGGTAAATGTTGGTAACACTTATCTGTACCTTTCCAGATCTTGTTCTAGAGGTTTGTGGAGAAATTGTTGCAGGGGCAAAACTGACTGTAAATCACAATGTGTCGGTAGCCAACGAAGATGATGCTGCATCAGTGATTGATGAGGGCAAGGTCGCACAAACAGAAGAAAGTGTACAACAAAATGACACAGATGACATTCTGTAGGTAGCCACAAATTGTGACCATTAAATATAGCTATAGTTTGGTTGTTCTTTGATTCTATACATCATCATGGTCGGCAACTAGGGCTTCTGCTGCTCAGTGGCTCAAGCGTGCCCCTAACCTTGCAGGACCAGCTACCTATTTACCCCTTACGATAATAAGAATTAAAAATAGATTATCATTAACCCCTTAAGGACAATGGGTTGTCCTTAAACCCATTAAGGACAAAACATTGTGAGCCCGCACCGTACAGGCTTTGTCATGAAGGGGTTAACACATTAGCTCAACAGAGGGATACAATATTCTGATTCAAATATTTATGGCGGGCATCATACTTATTAGATGGTCTTTCTCTGCAGAGATTCCCACACCCGGACACATAGAAGATTGGATGCTTTGTTCACAGGCGCCAAATATCCCTGGGAAGAAACACCAGCACATTATGATGAGGATAACAACATTATGCCAGAAGATGACCTTGTGAAAAGCCATCAACAGGACAATTGTGGGTCAGTACGGATCACTGTTATTCAGTTCGGATCACCCCATTAACTTTTATCAGCCAACTATCGCAGGTGTATCTCCTGGGCCCCTGATGGTAGAAACTGCAGACTTCACTACTAAGCTGAAGATATTTCTTCATGATATGTCCGCACTGTACATGGCAGACGCCAGAATTTGCTGTGGTTGAATATATTTAGGTCAAAATATAAGTTTAAGCAAATGCTACAACGGCCACAGGCTATAGGAAGACGCATAGGGAACCGTACTTACAGACCAACTGCTGCTTTAGGCTTTAACAGCTAGAAGTTGCGACTCCTAAAGGAAAACAAATTAAACAAAATACCAACTAAATTAAACAAAATACCAACACGTTCACACACCTTTGGCAGGGTTAAAAGGAGCATAGTGCTTGTACACCTAGAAAAATACAAGTAAGAAAAGTTTTTCCAGGTACTGTTTGAGGAAGAACTTGGGCGAAAAGTTGAGTGCAAAACCACAAGCGTCTATGATGGAGCAAAAGAAGTCAAAGGCTCAAGAATAAGGGAGAGGGAAACATCAGTAGGGTTTTATTCTGGACAGAAACTGTGTTTGGTAAAATGGGGACGATATAAATTTTGGAGTCCAATGATCATTTCACAAAGTCCTCCATGTTTACAACATAAATAATGTCCCCTGAGTGTATCGTAGAAATTTGTAAATGGTAGAGAAGGTAACATGAATGCCAAGTGCATAACTCCTAGATATAAAGCTAGAAGCAAACATAGAATAACTGTATAATATAGTGACATGATGGAATCTTGCAGTAGCTTGTAAGCACGTGTAATTGCAATCATACAAACCATGTTACCAACAAATAGCACTTCGTTTATAAAGAGTTTCATTGAATTTATCTCCAGATACAAGCGGAAAGTAACTAAATTACACGCCAGCCACCGGCAGCAGTTTGAGTTCGTAGATGGGCAGATTATTTGCTCGGCAGCCCCAGGACTCGCCCTAGGAGTGAGTGGCGAAGAAGTCCACGCAGGAGTCGAGGTGATCTTGGTGGATCGGAGGCCTGATGATATCAATCAGCAGTGGAAATACGTTGAAGATAACAGGTAAAGACATGGAGATACATGCTGAGGTTTGTTTGAGGACCTTTCTACTGCTTCCCAACCTGCTGATGTCAAAAGGGCGATTACCAAGAAGGAAGCTCAATCCCTCCTATAAATCAAACCCAAACAAATAAATAGACTGCCGCAATTCTGGACCAGCTCCATAAAGTTTTATTTCACTAGCAGCATGCCACTACATACCATAAATTTTGGCCCTTTACTGGCTCTCTATTTGTTGGCTGCACGTGGAATAAACTTTTATTGAGATGAAGTCGATAACTGTCTCTTTCTTTCTTTGGATTTGTATAAATCTGTTCCCCGGACTGGTCTTGCATGGAATAAAATACATGGTATTATGGTAATACGGGCTCCTACATGAACATTGAAGATAATGTTGTAAACCAGAAATGCGTGTGTGTTCTTATGCATAGAAAATGCATTGATGGGCTCTGATAAATGAAATAATGCTTTATATTTCTTCGGCCAGGACATTTCATTTAGAAAGTAACCCGGATCTAGTATTGGCCATTTCCACGCCTAAGGTGTATCCAGGACTAAAGCAAACAGACACAAAGTATCCAAGATGCTCAACCATCCTGCAGGTGAGTCTACATGTGTGCCCTGGGGTTTTCATGACTGTTGCAATGGCTTTAAAACACTCAACCTTCCCTATAACTTGTTTTCAAGTGTAAGTAATGTTTAGATTGGATTTCCAGGTCATTGATTTCTTAAAAAATATGTAAATGCAGAGAGTGTTTGAGAGGCTTCCAAAATTACCAAAGACAAAATAAAATGATAGCAGAGAATGGACAACCAGCCACTGCAAAACCAAGAAAAAACATGTTGCAGCAAATGATCCTGTTTTTGGTCTTTATTCGGGTGATAAAAGGTCTGGATGGATTCTGTTAGAGAAGAAAACAACCTCATACTTGACTGGGAATGTAGAGCAATTAAATGTATAGTGTTCTTTAATGTTAAATTAAATATACTGTTTTGTTAGATATATATTTAGAACACATTCTAGAGGTTGGTGAGCTGGCCGTTGTACACTATGAGCCAAGTCAAACCCTGGCCCTTCTCCCCAATCCTGAGCACATGCCTAGGTGGACATAACCTTAAGATGCCAACAATTTAAGGGGGTAAATCATTTTCAGATGCTCTGACTCTGATCCCATTATGAAGGCACACGCCAAGCTAGACCTTGGACTCAAGCTCATACCAACTCACTCAGCTGTACCAGGCTTGACCAAGACCCTTTGGGTCTAAACGTTGCCTGTCTGCACATGATGGTATAATAAAGGGTTACACTATGCACGGTAACATGTAGATGAGTCTTTCTATACTTGGACTTGGGCAGTCCTCTGATATCAGGTTCACCCTATCCCAGGGGTGTCCAACCTGCGGCCCTCCAGCTGCTGCAGGACTACATCTCCCATAACGCTAAGTGGCTGGCAGAGGGCCGCAGGTTGGACACCCTTGCTCAATACACATTAATCCTGTTTACTTTTCCCGCTTTGGAGAACATCTAACAGATTGCTGGTTAAGATAGACTGAAAGAATGTGCATTTTGTCATGATCCTTGATGTAAAAACATTGCAATCTATATCTGGTAAAACTAAATGCATGACTCTCCCCTAATGCCTCATTCAATTAATTATTAGAGGCCCTTTTCTAAGAGTAGAGGACACAAGAGGTAGTAATGGACACTTACCCTGCTGCCTTATTGCCTCCTGTAAGTAGTGGCCATTATTTCAATTAAATTGAAGCCTCCTTTTATGTCATGTATGATTTCATATTTAAGTATTACATATATATATATTTCCTTTCATTACAGAAATACAAAGAGTACATCAACGGAGCAGCCAATCAAAAATGGTGTTATGTTCCCAGTATGAAAGTACTGGGTGCCTTTTTCAGTGACCAGTTGGACAAAGAGATCACGGCTGCAAATCAAGCCTCCGTTTGTACATTCACCATAACCGGTGCGGTGGAGTTAAGTCAACCAGTAAGTTATTGTTCAGGAATTCTAGAACAGTTCCGTTATTAATGGATTTCTTTGTAAATATCTCCAGTAATTAGCTGAACAGGGATATCGTCAATATACTGTGATTTTGTAAGATCTGTGCGTTATGCCTTTAGGGAAGTCATTTTCATGGGGCAAGGTGAGCTGCCTGGTGGCCAGAAATGGATGTTAAAACATAAGGCTTAGTATATAGACGCAAAATAAAATATACACAGTCGAAAGATAGTAGTTTTATTTTATTACCAATATTTTACTATTTATTGGAGAATATGAAAATGAAGCCATAACTAGTAATGTTTGAGGAGAGGGAACACAGCCCATCTAAAATATGCTTTATTTATTGAACCATAGTTCCGTTTATTTTGAAGTCTAGATGAGCCCACTGTGTATTTTGTGGAAGAATTAAGGTTTTATTGTTTTCCAGGGATATTCATTAATGTCACCCGATGGTAATGAGAATATCATGGTGTGTCTGCCCTGTGCAAGGACCATGGGTGGACAGAGAGAACTGAAGAAGGTCTCAGCTGATACAATGTTCTTCTGCGCTTCCGGAATCAAAGATTCAAAACTAAGTCCTCTGGGTCCCTTTAAATGTCTTCATGTCAGAAATGTAAGAGAGTGTTATACCGCTGCAGCTTTTTCACCTTTACGTTTCCATAGGTAGCCATGGGCCAGAACTATGTACCAATCTGTTTGTTGCGATTCAGTAGGGAAAACTTGAGTGAACCCAATCAGCATCAACTCACGGAGGCCGAGCAGTCATTGCGTAGCCCTTGTTTTACAGGTAGTAGTGGACAGTACACCAAGGAAACTTCAATGTAGGCAGAGGTCCCCATTGTCAAAATCAGCAAATAGTCATGAGTTATAATAATTAAGCAACAGAAGATTCATTTTGCTTTTACGTCCTTAACAACTGTCCCTGAATTGCAGAGGGGAATTCTTGATACTGATACAGCAAATCATACAAATGATATAGAAAAGCCAATAAATGTAGAAATTTCGGTTATTTTACTGCCTTTTAGGTGATGATGGACACCTTCATACTACAGTCTATGGACCTTGTACCTTTTTGCACAGGTTTTACAGGCTCTTTGTTATTGTTGTATATCTGATTGTGGTGGAGAATAGTTTAGTTGTCACCTCAATATGAATAATAGTTCTCGCTGTTTTCTGCATTTCTTAACCCTTTGCTGTACCTGCCAGACCGACCTGTCGACGTCTGAAGCACAAAATACCCTGAGGTGCTTTGAAGAGAGGCTTTCGTCTTTGGCATCAGAGCGAGCTACCCATACGATCTCACGTGAGATTTCAGCGGTCGGCAGTCAGAGGGCTCTGAGGTTTAAAGCTTATAAAAATGGCTCAGGATTCCAGAACGGAAAGTTGATAATCGCTGGGACATTACCAATGGTGAGTACGGATTAGACACAAGCTGTTAAGGGACTTCATTCGGGAAAAAAACCCTGCATGCGAAGACAGCCTTGATAATAAAGAAAACCCACTAAGCCTCTCATCTCCGCACAGAAAGCAACACGGCAATAGATTCCTATTACTCTGTACATTCCTATAAGTGTCCGAAAGCTCCAAAAGTAGACAAAGCTCTTCAAAATGAGTGATACATCCTAGTCTGCCAGCTTATTCATGGAATGGTTGAAGATGAAGCACCACAAAAGGTTCCAGTACCTTTCCTTTGTTCAGATATAGCCCGTAATATATATTTTGAGATCCTGAAAGTTCACATTTTGTCGTTTAGCTTTGCATTTCACTAAAAGGTATCATATACTAAACCTTTTATGGCTCTGGTAAGACAGTAGCCATTCAAATAGCTGTTCAAATAGGGCATTTAATTTTTATTTTATTATTTTAATCGTATTAGGATCCAGGCTGGGTATCCAAATCAGCCATGTCTCTCAGTTTTAAACCTGGTGCATTTTATATTGATCTCTATGGATATATCCCCAGGTACGAGAGTTCTAAATTCTATAGAAGCCATATAAAACAATAAATAATAATAAATATGTAAGGACCGGAATAATAAATCTATCTATCTATCTATTTGTACAGCTTCTGACCATGTGCACAAAGGAGCTGGATCTGCCTCGACCGGCTTCAAAACTCTACACCGAAGACGGCACCCTGATTCTCACGTGGTCGAACCTAATATTGTGGGCCGTGAATGAGTTCTTTCAGAAGAACGAAGAACAAATCAGAAGCATTGATGCCGAGGAAGGTTGTGACCTCCTCCTATCGTTCCTTACTGGATTTCTCTGCTGCGTTATTATATATAATATATTATTTTTCAGCTGGGAAACATTTGGCCCTAGTCATTCGTGTTAATGTACAAGAAGTTCGTAGTCATTAAAAGTATGCAGCGTGAAAATGTTACGATGGATATAATGTAACAGCGTGGATTCTAGCAAAGTAACAACGCCAAGCTGTAGCCCGTTTTAGGTTTCTGCGAGCTCCGTATAGTTAATTGTAAATGTATAATTATATACAGATCCGCAGCCTGTGAAGGAACGTACTGAATTAACGCTGGTGGGTCCCGAAGACTTGAATATGATCGATGAACATTTGCTTTCCTTTATTCTACGGAAGCCTGTTGAGGTCTGGGCGTCGTGTGGAGAGCCGTTTCTGTCTTTGCACGGTAAACTCTTTTGATAAGCGATGTCGGTTTAATGTGAGCGGCGGTCTTCTGTAGCGATATGTGCTGGAAGATATGTTCAGGTTCTTTTGGGGCACTTCTTTTGTCATTTTGGTATAAGACTTCTTTTGCCATACGTTTTCCTATGGGTTCAGGCGAGTCAAACAGCGGTCATCCATGCCGCGCTCCACAGTGAGTCAGGAGCAGGCAGCAAAGGAGCAGCCGATCTAGAACATTTGGAACCTAAATCAGGAACAACTAGTTATCCAGATGTCACTTATACCAGAGAAATGCCGATTGTAAGCTCACAAGATCAGGACCTCTTCTCCTCCTATAGCTGTATGACTGTGGGTATTAAAAACTTACATTTTGGAGGGTGAAGCATCAATGAGATTTGGTATGAGGCAGGTAACATAAGTAAGAGCTAAAACTGTTTGGTTAATAAATCCATACACCTCTGTTTATTGAACCCCTTGTTGGTCACAGTGATAGCTACAAATTCCCAAACAACCCCTGTGAAAGTGGAGAGAGGCATTAAACAGCCCGAGCTGTAGCTGTTTAATGCTTGTTTTTTATTATCTGACATGTACTGTCTTATTAAAGCTTTACAGAGATCACAAGAACGGGAAAAATTACACTGGTTACAAAAGGAGAAGATTCTTACCGACCTGAATGGGATGAAACATAAAATAAGGCACCTGCAAGGTAATCCGATGGGAAGGCTCGATGCAGGGAACGGATTATGAGTGCGGCAAATAATCTTACTAGGAAATAACGAGAAATAATCAACACTTTAACAATTGCCATAAAATAAACCTCATCCTTTGTGAGGCTAAAATCAACACCAAAACCCCAAACAGAATAAAAAGACGGATAACAGTAATTCTCCAGCACTGTCGTGCTGTTTTGAGACTCTAGATCTGGAGCTGTATGGGTGTAATTGAAGTCCTGATGAAGGGTTGCAAAGGAAGGTAGATTATCAGTTCGACGATTGTATCTAATTTGGACATCATAAATAGTATTTTAGCCAAAGAAAATATGGCCTCAGTGCTAACATGGTGTTGACTGAACTCAAACGCTAAGCCGTGCAGGTTTTAATGATAATATTTTATCCAAGGTATCTTTTTGCATGGCATAGCAGTTCATAGTGTAGGAGTAACCATACATACATACACCAAAATGTATAACGTGGGTTATGAGGGGTGACTGTATACATTAATAACAGCCTACTGCATCTATTATAGTAATTTATATTTACTTGTGTGTATTTTCCACTAGTTTATGTTTAACAGCAAACAATGGTTTATGAGTAATGATGTCAATAGTGCGATACTGTATTCCTTCTTTGCTGTGTAATTAACAGCATCCTCTTCTGTTATGTTTGCCAATGTCAAGGTTCCAACGTAAAGTAATTTCTATTTACATTTCGCATTTAACTTGCAAAAATGTGTATGAACACAAGCTATGGTGACCCTATCCGATTTAATCCCCGGTCCAGCCCTCCTTAAATTGTTATGTTATATACTACATGTTATGTCCTGTTTACACATTGTACAGCGCTGTGGAATATGATGGTGCTATATAAAACAATAAATACTTTATCTGCTCGATTATAAGACAAGGTTTTTTTCAGAGCAAATGCTCTGAAAAATAACCATTGTCTTATATTCAAGGTCATCTTATAATCAGATGTCAAATAGAGTTCTGACTACAAGACTAAGATCCAGATACTGGGCTTCTATGACGGAGCAATCACGTGACGTGACCTTCCAGTGCTCAGGTATAAGGCATATCTGGAGGGCAGAGTAACAAGCCTGGGGGCAGATGTGCATATCTGGGGAGGGTGGAAGGTTGGCAAATAAAAGGAAATAAAAACAAAAATTAATTTCTCTCATAGTTTTTCTTATATTTGAAAAAAATATATTTACATGTGAATTCATAACTAATAAAAACCTTTTTCCTATAGGGTCGTCTTATATTCAGGCTCTTTTTCTAAATTAATATTCAGATTTTGGGGGGTCGTCTTATAATCAGGGTCATCTTATAATTGAGCAAATACAGTAATAGTAACAACAAAGCAAATCATTTCTAATGCCAGAGAGGAAAAAACGAAGTACCTGCGTGCTGCCACTATGTGGCAGTATTTCTCTGTGTACGTCGGATGAGAACCATCAGCTGTTTTCTTGCCATTTCATTTGATCAAACTGAGATCATTGCTGTTTGATACTCAAATCGTAACTCATCTGAGACTTCATTTCCGTTAGTGTGAAAGAGGGTAACATTTATATTAATGTGAGAAATCAGCGCAGGGAAAAATTTTGATTTTATAGAAATATCGAGTGTGCTGCAAAATATATGACCTCTACTTAAACATTGACAGATTCATTTAACAATTCTGCTTGAATATCTTAGTGTATTTTTTTTATTATTTCAGGACGACGAGTGAAATCTCTCACTCCTCCTAGAATGGTGCCGAACCAAAATCCCAGCCAGCCTGTGTTAGTGGAAGGTGGATGGACAGAAGAAACAAACGAAGAACGCAAGCTATTAAAAAACATACACAACGCTGAGGTCTGGGGTTGATTCCTTGATAGAAAGCTGTTGCTTTAATTTCTAACATTCAGACAATGTTTTATCACATTCATAGTTGAGAACGTTGAACCTAATTTTATAGCTTTTATTA
>VKOC01017248.1:0-18434 GCA_009364415.1 Spea multiplicata
TTACCAAACTGCCCCCGGTTATGCACATCAGACCCCCAGCTTGCCACTCTGCCCCCATATATGCCTTATACCTCTTATATGCCAGATTCCACTGTGCCCCCTGATATGCCACTGTGCCTGGATATGCCTTATACTCCTTATATGCCAGTGATATGGAACTGAGCCCCCTGATATACCTTTTACCCCCAGATGTTTTATGACCCCCTAATATGCCTAATATCGATATGCCTTATACCCCCTATATGCCCTGAAATTCATAATACCCCCCCATACACCACTATAACTCACCCATACATCCCTTTGGCTCCTCCCCCTCCCTTACACCACTATGGCTCCTCCTCCTCCCATACACCACTCTGGCTCCTCCCCTCTCCCCCACTCCACTCTGCCTCCTCCCCTTTCCCATACTCCACTCTGTCTCCTGTCAGCAACGGAGGTTCAGAAGACAATAGGGAGCCGGGTAGAGAGGCAGTGGCATATGGGAGGGGGAGGAGCCAGAGTGGTGTATGCAACACTGGATCATCTGTAACACTGGATCTACTGCAACGCCTAGGCTGGCTCATCAACTGGGAAAAATCCCAAATATTTACTACTCAAAGACTGATGTTTTTAGGGTTGATTCTGGATTCCAGAGCTCAAATGACTTTCCTTTCTATGGAGAAATATATCTGAGATTCCATCAAGGTTCTTACCCTTCAAAGGAAGTCCACGATGTCCCTCCTAGGCCTAATGACCTTGGCCCAGGCTGCAGTTCCATGGGCACTAGCACACATGAGACCCCTTAAAGCTTTCGTCTTGAATCATTGGGACGGTTCAAAATCGTCTCTCCAAAAGAAAGTCTGCGTCAGCCCCCTAGTAATCTCGTCCTTTCATTGGTGGAAAAAGAGGACAATCTGCTGAGGGCGATCCTGGAAGTCCCAAACATGGATAGTGCTTTGTATGGATGCCAGTCAGAAGATGAGGAGCCACCTTCGAAGAACACATCGCACAAGGCCTGTGTTCAGGAGGCAAGTCATCATATCAACTTCCTATAGATGTTAGTAGTATGGAAAACATTAGTCCACTGGGGACCCCTTCTAAGGGACAGAGCATTTTGTATCCTTTCAGACAATGGTCTGAAAGCTGGAATCTTTATGGTCTTGCTCTCAAGATATGTTTATGGGTCAAACAAAACCTTTCTCACTTGTCAGCAGTACATATCAAAGGATCTATCAACATACAAGACTTCCTGAGCAGACAATCCATTCTTCCAGGCGAATGGAGCTTGCACAGGGATGTGTTTCGGATGATTACAGCCAGATGGGTGTCTCCCGAAATAGACCTCATGGCATCAAGCACCAAGAAGCAGGTCGAGACTTTCTCCTCGCTTTCATCCAGGGGACATCTGAGGGGACTGGAGGCCCTGTCCCAGACATGGAATTTCAAACTAGCTTACAGACCTAATCCAACTTGCCCGTGACAGCCCTTTCCATCTTCCCGTTTGGCAGGACTTACTTCTACAAGGACCTGTTTGTCACCCAAACCCAGATCATCTAAGACTTGAAGCATGGATTCTGAAAGGAAGATCCTGAAATCCAAAGGCCTGTCCTCGGCAGTCATAGAAACCTTGATTGCCAGCAGAAAGGCCTCTACTTCTTCTAAATACCAGAAAATTGTGGATGTAAGAGGCTGAGTCACCACACGGGGGCGCTGCTGCTGCTGTCTGCCCAGAAGTCTGGGCAGACCAGCGCAGCCACTCCGAGCCTGAGATCACTCCCACGGAGTGATTCTGTAGGCTGAAAACACGGTTGCAGGAAAACCAGCAATCGTCTTTTCAGCTGCCGCAGGCAGCTTCAGGGAAGGGGTTTGTGTGTTGATTGGGTCCCCACACAAGTGTGGGGACCTGACACAACACCCCCCTGCTGCCTGATCGCTCCATGAGAGCGACAGTGCAGCGTTAACCCCTTCAATGCATTTTAGGGGTTAATTCCCATTTTGTACGGGCTTTGCTGCTGGTGGTCTGCCTGGATGCCCAGGCAGACCAGCAACAGCAAAAACGAGCCCCCACAAACCCTTTGATGATTCCTGTAGGCATGGAAACCTACAACAGTCATCAAAGAGACTCCCCCTGCAATGGCTGGTCTATAGACCAGCAATTGCGTCCCAGCTGCCACAAGCAGCTTCAGGGACAGGGGGAGAGGGTTCTTCGGTCTCCGCATGAGTGTGGAGACCAGCCCCAACCCTCCCCTGCTGCCTGATCGCTCCGAGAGCGACAGTGCAGCGTTAACCCCTTCAATGCCACAATTGTGTATGACACATTCGTGGCATTGCAGGGGTTAACATTTGTCCCCACAAGCTTGTGGGGACTAAATATCAGTCAATGCTGTGCTCCAATGGAACATCAGCATTGAAAGGGTTAAAAAATAATAAAAAAAACCCAAAAACAGCATTGACCTGAAAGTCCAGAGTGCTTCCAGGTCAAATGCTGTGAGTTTAGTAAGTGGGCTGATGATGATCAGATCACTCCTCACCAACTGTTAGTTTTAAAAAAATCCTGGCTCCTAACTTTTTTAGCTGGCGCCTAGATTCACAACAAATTTGTCAAGCCCTGCCTTAAACCTTGAAGATACAGATAGTTGCTCTCAGCAACTTTCTAGATTTCCGTCTGGTCGAACATCCATGGATTAAAAGATTTTCCAAGGGTATCTCTAGATTGTGGCCCCATCACCACCCTACGATCCCTCCATGGGATCTTAATCTGGTATTAGAACAGTTGTCCTCCTCTCACTTTGGTTTGGTTTTTTTTTTTTAAATATTCTTTATTGATTTTTTATAAACAATAAGACTGACAGAGACCACCAAGGGACAAACAACCTCAGTGGTAAGCATATATACATAAGACACCACTATAAACAGACATTCTGTTATTATGGTGTTTGCTATGGTCAAAATTATCCAGGTTAAATTTACCATATAAATTGTGTCACTTAGAGAGGAGGAGAGACAACTGCCTTGTTGATGGAACCAAGGTAACGGGGTTTAGTCTTATCAACTGCCAGAGAATAGTCTGTTTTTTGGAAACATAGATCCCAAATTTTGAATTTTTGGGGGGGATACATGTATGATTCGAGAAACCTCCCTTTCCATAGTGATTTGATCGGTAAGTTGTTTCTCGAGATGGGACCATATAAATTGTCTATCTTGTTTCCATTCTCTGGCAATACATCTCTTAGCTGCTAAGCACGTGTGTAGCGTTAGGTTAACCTGGGTCTGAGACATTGGGGGCCGAGATGTAAAATAAGAGAAGATGGTGAATATGGAATACGTATTTGATCAATTCTTATATCTGCCCAAAATTTAGCCGCTATTGGACGTCCACCAGATATGCAGATATGTTCCCTCTGCTTGGCCACAACCCCAGCATTGGTTTGAACATGTTGGAAACATACGTACAATTCTTGAAGGGACCATATACCATTTGTTTATAACCTTAAAATGGGTCTCCAACAAAGAAAGGTCGTGAATTCTAGGGAGAAGCCGTCTATATATACTCAACCAATCTTCTGTTGAAATGTTACTATTTAACTGTTTTTCCCAGCGCTTTTTAACCAAGATCGTAGCTAAGTCTCCCTCCATTATTCTCAGAAGTTCTATACATGTTGGGAAGAGTTTTGATGGATAAGTAGAGCTAAAAATTTGTGCTAGTCTCTTGTGAACAGTGCTTTGTGTGACTATTACATAGTACAAGTTTATCGAATAAGACAGGAAATGAAATAAATTGTCCTTGCGACATAATGTCTGATATTAACTTTATACCAGTGTTTGTCCATTGAGCAAGAGAAATATTGTCCATAGATTCTTCCAGAGTATTTATATTTAATGAATCCATTAATCTATTTCTGATGCCCAATCTTTTTTTGATAGACAGCCATTCTGATATAATTCCTTCTAAAACCCTATTCTTCCCTTGGATTTGGGTTAATATGTCTTTATCTTTTAGGAACCATATTACTTTATCAAGATGAGTAATTCCTAGGGACATTTGTTATATTTTATACCAAGCTTCTTTTTTAGAAGCTTGTTGGTATGTTTTGGCTATATGGAGTATAATGCTAGCGTCATATTGTTGTTTAATTAGAGGAAATCCTATTCCCCCATCTCTAGTTCTTGCTCCCAACAATTTCTATTTGATCCTAGGGATCTTGCCTTTCCAAACAAAGTTAGTAAAAGTAGAGTGAATTATTTCCAACCAACTCTGCGGAAATTTTAATGGAAGCATTCGGAGTCCGGTAAGTCCATTTCGGAGTTCGGTAAGCTTTTAAAGCATTAACCCGTCCCCACCAGGGGAGATCTATTTTTCGCCATTCTCTAATGGCTTCGGTTGACGTTCTCAAAAGACGCAAAAAATGTATTTCAACTATGTTTTCTATTTTATCAGGGATGCAAATCCCAAGGTAATCGAATTTGTTTGATTTTATATTCAACGAAAAACTCACATATAATTTATGTACCTGTTGACGATTCATGTTTTTAACTTGAGCTATAGTCTTATATAGGTTTAACTTGTAGTTAGAAACATTACTGTATTTCTCTACTTCTCGAAGGAAGAAGGGGAATGAGGTCAACGGATCTGATAAAAAAATAATCACATCATCTGCATATAATAGTATTTTATGTATTGTGTTGCCGATCTCTATACCGGTAATTTTATAATTATTTCTTATTTGTATAGCCAAAGGCTCTAAAGACAGAATATAGAGAATGGGTGATAGATGGCAGCCTTGACGGGTACCATTATGGAGGTCAAACCATTCTGAGCAAAATCCCGAACCCACTACTCGAGCACTAGGGTTCGAATATAAAGAAATAATAGCTGTGTAGATCCAATTTGAAAAAACATAGCATTTTAGAATGGCTCTAAGATATCCCCAACCAACCCTATCGAATGCTTTCTCTGCATCTAACGATAGGGTCAGGAGTTAGGGTCAGGAGGGGACTTCCATTCCTTTCAACATAGTCTAACACGTCAACCAAACGTCTGGCGTTATTAGCAGAATCTCTGCCAGGTACAAAGCCCACCTGATCAAAATGTATTAAAGAGTGAAGAATTAGTTTTAATTTTTTTTCTTTTAATTTTTATTTTTGTTGTTTTCAAAGTACATAAAACACGATAAACGTCAAGTGGACAAAAACCACAATAAAAAAAAAAAAAACAACAACTAACAGATATGTAGTGCACATTTTTGTATTTCATTATCTTACATATAAAAATAAAGAAAAGCAAAAATGTTTATATTTTAAATATTTAAATTTGAGCCTTTATCAAGCCTCTTCACCCCGAGAAAATAGTAATAACAAAATACAGTGAACAAAAATGCCGGGGATATGTGTTATTATTTTACTCAAATATTATTTAATAATCCAGTCCTCATATATAATTGTTTTTCTTTTCTGTTGTGGACTGATCCAATACAATCCTTTCTCCATCTGTAATTGGAATAGCACCTGATTTTTCAATTGCAAGTATACGAATGGTTTACTTTCTTTCCAATTTCTTGCAATCAATAATTTTGTAGCTGCAAATATATGGGTGATTATTATTATTTTTAATGATAATTCAGATGGGAATATATGAAGAAGAGCAATTTCTAATGTATTATTAATCTTAATATTACCTATTTTTTCTAGAAGCTCAAAGGCAAACCTCCAAAGGGGCCTTACTTTTGTACACGTCCACCATATATGTTTATAATCTCCCTTTTCTTGATTGCATCGCCAACATGTGTCTGAACAACTTGGGAACATAGATTTTATTTTTGTCGGGGTTAGGTACCATTGATTAATTAATTTAAAGTAATTCTCTCTAATTGTTATAGAGTGAATTAAATTATAAGTGTTATTTATTGCTTTGTACCAATCAGTTTCTGTTATTTGTCTTGTTGTATCTCTGTTCCATTTGGCTATAATTAAAGTTGGTGGACTTTCTTCCATTTTATTAATTACTTCAAATGTTTTGGATAGTACTTTTTTATGTCTTGTTTACTAAATAAATTTTGAAGTTTACATTGGAGTTCTTTATCCTCTTTATATCTTGCTTGTGTTATGAAAGATTTTACTCTCAAATAGGTAAATATTTCTGAACTAGGAAGATTAAACTCTCTATATATCTGGTCAAAAGATTTTATATTATCCTTAAATAGAATATCTTTAAATCTGTAATTCCTGCAATTTTCCATAGTTTTAAGTTTATATTAGGAATGATAGATTCTATGGTATCCATTTTCGTATTATCTAAAACCTTATTGGTTAACTTCAATTTTTTCTTAGTATTTTTCCATTCATATAAAATATATTTTATTATATTATTATTTATATATTTTGCTTCTAATTTTGTCTGAAGTTGCCACATACATGTGGAGAGATTGGTCTTAACTATAGATCTTTCTATTTTAAACCAAGGTTGGTTAATATTTGTTTGACATTATAAATTATATACATGTGTTAACCTGCATGCGTCGTATACACTTTTGGCTCTAGGGTAATTCAATCCCCCTCTATTGATTTTTTTTGCCAGATTTTTTATACCAATTCTCATTTTTCTTCCTTTATTAATAAATTTATTAAAGCTAACTTGTAGCATGTAGATCCAAGAGCTTGGTATTTTTAATGGAATGTGTCTAAAAAAATAAATCAATTTTGGGAGAATGTATGCGTTAATTCTGCGAGCATTGAGGAAAATAATTTAGTGTCTACATTAATTAGGGAAATCGGGCGATAGTTTTTTATATCCTCTGAGTTCTTATTTTTTTTTAAGGATTGGAAGGATATTAGCCTGCAATAGTTTATTTGGGCATGAACCTGTAGTCGCAATTTCCTCAAACATATTAAGCAAATGATCTGTTATCTCTGTTTTAAAAGTTTTGTAGAATAGGTTTGTAAAACCGTCGGGACCAGGTGTTTTATATCTTTGTAACTTGTTGATTACAGAGCTTAATTCTTTTTTCTGAAGAGGACTATATAATATGTCTTTTTGCTCACGTGTCAGGACTGGAAGATCCACTGATTCTAGATATTTCTCTATATCTGCTTCCGGTGAGATGCTATATAGTTTTTTTATAATATAATCTAAAGCCTTCTGCTACATCTTCCGGGGTCATTCGTATAGTGCCCTCTGTTATAATCTTAGTGATTCTGTCATTAGCCTTTTTTTTAAAGTTGGTTTGTCATTTTTTTTATCCGGTCTGTTACTTTTGTGATAGTATTTGTCACGTGAGCCGCCGCGGCACATACCTTGGGTGCTCGCGACTTCTCACTCCTTCCTGCCGCTGATGCTGTGCGGCCACGTCGGAGTCGCGGCTCCGCCCCGCCGCGACCCGACGTCGGCTGAGCGCCACAAGCGCGCCGCGTCACGCACATCAGGGGATCGCGGCGGCGCGGTAGCCCTGCCTCCACATCCTCGCTCGGGCTTGCGCCTGCGCGCAGGGGACGTGCAGGCGTGTCACCACCTCCGGCCGCCGGGATCGCGGATCAGATGCCTGCCGCGATGACGTCACGCCGCGGCCTAATTGTGAGTAGTGTTTCCCTATTTAAAGGCCATTTGTTTTCTGTTCTTTACCCGTTCAAAGTATATTACTTTTTGGGTGTGCTATTCCTTGTGATATTTACCTTTGCCTGTTCTTTTGACTACGATTCTGATCTGCCTGCCTTGACCTCGGACCTGTTATACCGTTTTGCCTCTTATCTGCCTGCCTTGACCTCGGACCTGTTATACCGTTTTGCCTCTTATCTGCCTGCCTCGACCTTGGATACGTTTTGACCTCGCTGTTTGCCGTTGCCCTTTTGATCGGACTGTTATCTGGACTACGCTACATATCTGCACAGTTGGATCCTCCTTCGCTACCTAACCCCGTGACAATTTTGAACGGGTCATACATGGATCCCGCGGATATTGCACGGCTGCAAGCACGTCAGGAACTCCAGGACCAGCGTCTTGCCGCCCAGGCCACTCAACTCCAATCCCTGGAACAAAAGGTGGACGCCATGACAGACCTGCTGCGTTCCTTGACATCACTACCTACCGTGAGTTCTCCTCAGCGCAGAGACACCTCACACGAGGACACGGGGGCCATCGCAAGGTTTCCTCTGCCCGAAAAATATTCTGGGGATCCGAAGGAAGGCCTGGTTTCCTCAACCAATGTATGCTCCACTTCCGGAACCATCCCCAAGCATTCCAGACGTCCTCCAAAAGGGTCTCGTTTATTATATCGCTACTCAAAGGAGACGCATTGCTGTGGGCATCTCCCCTTGTTGAACAAGAATCTTACCTCCTTGAGGACTGTCCCACTTTTATGGAAGCTATTCGAACCGTCTTTGACGCTCCAGGTCGTAAAGAGACTGCAGAGTCCTCGTTGCTTGATCTTCACCAAGGCCGCAAAACCCTGGCTCAGTACACCGTGGAGTTTCGCACCTTAGCCCATGAGACCAACTGGGAAGAGGGCGCTCTCAAAGCCGCCTTCAAACGTGGTCTCAACGAAAAGATCAAGGACGCCCTTGTTTTCCACGACACCCCCACGGATCTTGAGGACCTCATAGCCCTGTGTCTACGAGTGGATAATCGTATCCAAGCAAGGTTGCAAGACCACAACCGTGGAAGGAAAACAGGACTGTTCACCTCCGGTCTCGCAAGACCTCCATCCACTACATCCCCCTCGTCCATTGCCGATGAACCTATGGAGATCGGGAACGTTCGTCGACTCTCCGAGGCTGAAAAGAAGCACAGACGGACACAGGGACTATGTATGTACTGTGGTCAAGCCGATCATCTTTTGTCCTCCTGTCCTACCCGACCGGTAAAAGACAACGCTTAGGATGTACCGGAGAAGGCACCCTAAGCACATATCGCTTGACTTCTCCTCCCGCTACTCGCTTGACGGTGCCCATCTCCATCCGCTGGGAGGATCATGTGGTGACCACCCGCGCCTTCATAGATTCCGGAGCTGCGGGCATGTTCATGGATCTCCAGTGGGCTAAGGACCACCACTTACCGCTTCGCACCAAAGAAACGCCTTCTCTAGTGGCGTCCGTTGATGGCTCTCTTCTGGGATCAGGACTCGTGACACAGGAAACCATACCCCTAACCCTACTAGTGGGGGTAACCCACCAGGAACAGCTCACGTTCGAAATAATCAAGTCTCATCCTGCCTCTCTCATACTGGGACATCCTTGGCTACGTCGGCACAACCCTCACATCGATTGGGACAAAGGACACATACTGGCATGGAGCAACCGGTGTCATGTGTCTTGTGTCGTGCCCTGTCGCCGACTCAATCTCGTCCTTGAGATCACACCCACAGACCCTAGAACCCTGGTACCAAAACACTACTGGGACTACTTGGATGTGTTTTCCAAAAAAGATGCAGAAAAGCTGGCACCTCATCGGCCCTACGATTGTGCCATCGAACTGTTACCTGGTTCCAACCCACCAAGGGGACGTACGTACCCTCTCTCCGAACCGGAGAACAAAGCCCTTGAAACATACATCAAGGAAAGCCTAGACAAAGGCTTCATTCGCCCATCCTCTTCACCTGCAGGGGCTGGATTCTTCTTCGTGGCCAAGAAAGAAGGGTCCTTAAGGCCATGCATCGATTACAGGGGTTTAAACCGTATCACGATTAAGAACCGGTATCCGCTCCCCCTAATCACAGAGATCTACGACCTCTTAAAAGGGGCTACTTATTTCACCAAATTGGATCTCAGGGGCGCCTACAATCTGATTCGCGTCAAGTCCGGAGACGAGTGGAAGACGGCCTTCAACACTCGCTTCGGGCACTATGAATACAGAGTCATGCCCTTCGGGTTGTGCAACGCTCCTGCGGTCTTCCAGGCCTTCATTAACGACGTCTTCAGGGATATGCTCTTGTCCCACGTCATTGTATACTTGGACGACATCCTCGTCTATTCCCCTACGCTCGGCGCACACAGGCGTCACGTAAAGGCTGTTCTGCAGAGGCTACGGGAGAACGGTTTGTACGCCAAGGCCGAAAAATGCGTCTTCGAGAAGACCCGTTTACCTTTCCTTGGGTACATCGTCTCCTCCGAAGGTCTTCACATGGACCCTGCTAAACTAGAGGCCATAACCGCATGGCCCCTTCCACTAACACTCAAAGCCATCCAACGTTTCCTGGGCTTCGCCAATTATTACCGACGCTTTATCAGAAACTACGCAACCATAGCTGCTCCTATCACCGCTATGACCAAAAAAGGAGTTGACCCGTCTCTGTGGACCACACACGCCCGACAGGCATTCGACCGTCTAAAACAAGCCTTCATCTCAGCCCCCATATTACGGCGGCCGGACCCTTCCAAACAGTATCTCCTAGAGGTTGATGCCTCCGAAACCGGAGCAGGGGCTGTGTTATCGCAACGACATGACCAGACCACGAAATATCATCCCTGTGCCTTCTTTTCTAAAGGGTTCTCCGCGGCTGAACGGAACTACGACGTTGGGAACCGCGAACTCCTAGCTGTCAAAATGGCGTTCGAGGAGTGACGCCACCTCTTAGAAGGCACGGAACAACCTGTAGTCGTCATGACTGACCACAAGAACTTATTGTACATTGAGAGCGCCAAGAGGTTAAGTCCTCAACAGGCACGGTGGTCGCTTTTTTTTAACCGGTTTAATTTCTATATCACTTACAGACCGGGCTCCAAAAACGTCAAGGCCGATGCACTCTCCAGACAACATGACAGCCACAGAGACCAACAAACCGACGAGCCCATCATACCATCCACACGCCTCATCGCCGGCCTGTCCCTCCGCACAATGAGCAAAATCCGCATGTCCCAAGGGGCCATCCCGTCTTCCGGACGTCCTCCTCCGGGTCGTCCTTCACTGGGGACATAAGTCCTTTCTCGCAGGTCACTCTGGTTTTCAGAAGACTGACTACCTCATTCGGAAAGCATTCTGGTGGCCATCCCTTGCCAAAGACATTCGAGCTTACCTTGCTGCCATTCACACATGCGCATGCCAAAAGACCTCTCAAAAGCGTCCTCAAGGTCTCCTGCATCCGCTTCCCATTCCCACGGTCCCCTGGACACACGTGTCAATGGACTTCATCGTGGATCTACCCAAGTCGCAAGGTAACACCACCGTTCTGGTGGTTGTCGACCGCTTCTCCAAACAAGCACACTTCATCGCCTTACCACGCCTTCCTTCGTCTCTGCAACTGGCCGATGTCTTCCTCAACCACATTGTCCGTCTTCACGGACTCCCTCTCCACATGGTGTCTGATCGAGGTACACAGTTTATATCCCGCTACTGGAGACACCTCTACCATAGACTCGGCATACAGCTCCATTTATCGTCGGCATATCACCCTCAGACCAATGGACAGACTGAAAAAACAAACCAAACTCTCAAACAATACCTGAGGATGTTCAGCAACGCACGCCAAAACAACTGGGCTTCTCTCCTCCCGCTCGCAGAGATGACATACAACAGTTCTCTGCATGAGTCCATCGGCTGTACCCCGTTTTTTGCGGCCTTGGGCTATCACCCTGTCGTGTTACCTCCTCCGTCTTCCCGTTCCTCCTCCTCGGTGCCTGCAGTTGATTGTCGTGTGGCTGACATGGACAAGCATTGGCAGTACCTCCGGGATGTTCTTCTGCAGGCCCAACGTCGCTACAAACGAACTGCTGATTCCAAGAGAACACCTCCTCCGGCTTACCAAGTGGATGACCGTGTATGGTTGTCTACGCGACACAGTTTACGCCAGCCGTCCAGATCTATGGGTCCCCGTTTTATTGGTCCTTTCCGCATCCGTGCCATACTCAACGACGTGACGGTGTCCCTTGATCTGCCACCTACCATGAAAATACCTAGGTCCTTCCACGTCTCATTGTTGAAGCCGTTTGTGACCAACCAGTTCTCCGGTCCCGTTCAGTCTCCTGCTCCCCTCGACGTCCAGGGTCATGAGGAGTACCTTGTCGACAGGGTTCGCAACGGCTTGCAGTACCTTGTGGCCTGGAAGGGGTACGGTCCTGAGGAGCGGACTTGGGTGCCGTCTCGCTTTGTGCACGCTCCCCGTTGTGTTGCCCGTTTCCACACGCTGTTTCCCTCTCGTCCGGCTCCGTCGCGCTCGGGGCGCGCTCCTGGTGTGTGTGTGTGGGGGGGGGGGTGGGGGGGGACCCTTTTTTCCAAATCTAGTAATTCTTCCCCCATGTGCCATTTCGGGTATCTTTGAAGCCGGCCAATGCAATTTACCCCATCAAATCGTATATTTTTAAAAACTAGACACCCCAAGGTATTTGAAATGCTGGTATTTTAACCCTTTCCATGCACTAATTTTACCACCAGCCTTTGTGAAACTTTATGGTAGTACATTTTTTTTGTATTTTTTTCACACGTTACATATAGTTACATAGTTATATAGGCTGAAAAAAGACATGCGTCCATCAAGTTCAGCCTTTCCTATATCTGTTAATTTGTTGCTGTTGATCCAAAAGAAGGCAAAAAAAACGGTTTCGCTGTTTCCAATTTTGCACTAACCAGGGAAAAAAATTCCTTCTTGACCCCAAAATGGCAGTCAGATTTCTCCTTGGATCAATAAGCTGTTTCCCCATAATTAAAGATTATATCCCCGAATATTATGTTTTTCCAGGTATCCATCCAGTTGCAGTTTAAACGTCTGTACAGACTCCGATAAAACTACCTCTGCAGGCAGAGAATTCCACATCCTTATTGTCCTTACTGTAAAAAACCCTTTCCTCTGCTTTAGTCTAAATCTCCTTTCTTCCAGTCTGAACGCATGACCACGTGTCCTATGCATAGTCCTGTTTATGAACAGATTTCCACACAATGGTTTGTATTGGCCCCGAATATATTTATATGTTATCATATCCCCTCTGAGGCGACGTAAACGAAACAGATTTAAATTGGTTAACCTTTCTTCATAACTATAGTGCTCCATTTCTTTTATTAATTTTGTAGCCCGCCTCTGCACCCTTTCTAGTGCTATGATATCCTTCTTTAGAATAGGTGCCCAAAATTGCACAGCATATTCAAGGTGCGGCCTTACCATTGATTTATACAGAGGCAAAATTATATTTTTATCCCGCGACTTGATGCCCCTTTTTATACACGACAATACCTTACTGGCCTTAGCAACCGCAGACTGACATTGCACATTGTTGCCTAGTTTGTTGTCTATAACAATTCCCAAATCCTTCTCATTTGTCGTTACCCCTAATTCACTACCGTTTAGGGTGTAGGTTGCTTGTGCATTCGCTACCCTGAAGTGCATAACTTTACATTTATCTACATTGAATTTCATCTGCCATTTGTGTGCCCAGTCCCCCAGTCTATCTAGGTCCCTCTGCAGCACAGTAATATGCTGCTCGCACTGTATTGCTTTACATGTATATCGAAGCATGTCAGCATCACAGTTTATGCTTAGGAAGCGATTCCGATCACTTCCTAAGCTGTTTTAGCCGGGCGCCGCCGCAATCTTTGATGATCGGTGCGGCGGCGGCCATTTTTCACTTATGAGGCTTCCGTGGATGCTGCAAAGCCGGAGATCGCGGCGATGCAGCTATTTAACGGCAGCCCGTACATGTACAGGCATTGTCATGTACATGTTGCACGGCAACCCCGTACATGCACGTGGATTGTCGTTAAGGGGTTAAAAAACTAAAAACAATGAAGTTGAAAAAGTTAACCAGAGGGTCTCTCCAGACCCTCTTGAGAACTCTGGCTCCACTTGCAGATTGAATACAGGTACTGCATTCAACCATGCAAGTCAATGGAGCCCAGCTTTCTAATCACAGTGTGATTAGTAAAAATAAATAAAAAAATAAAAATAATAATAATTAGAAAAAAATAGTTAAAAAAAAAACAGTATACAGATGATTGGGGCGCAGGTATATATGGGGAAGGAAAAAAACAAACATATATAGTGTAAATCGTATAAACACTGAAAAGTGTATGGAAATATGAATGCACTCACAAACGGACAGAATGCTTCAGGCCTCTCAAGTATTGTAAACAGTAAATCTTTAATTGATCTTCATATAAGATCTAGAAAATAAAACTGAACATAGTGCAGTATCTCAATAAAAGCAAAAATACTTCTTTAGGTTGCACTCACAGTTCATCCATGCACGGAGTGCATTTAAAAGCAATGAAGTCCACCAAAGGGGAGTCCCGTATGGTGTTTTCTTCGTGAATAAAATAATAAATAATAGATCCGCTATGGGGGTTCCGTGTGGTCCTTCTGACGCGTTTCGCCGTGTGGCTTCCTCAAGAGAAGGATTTTCTGTTCGGTTCTCGGTATCGTCGTATCTTTTATCTGTGTGTTCCGTCGCTTTATTCTGACGTGCCGTCTGACGTTTTCAGTATAGAGACAATCAGACACGTTCGGCTTTTTTCGACTTTTTCCGTCAGTGTCCGTAACGAAAACCGACCATCCGAACGAGACGTGTATATCGGACTTGCCGTGATCTGCTGTGCTGGTTCACTCGGCGTAAGTCGAGTATGTTTGTTTTTTTCCTTCCCCATATATACCTGCGCCCCAATCATCTGTATATCTTCGTATCTGCACCCTAAGGAAGAGTGCTTTTTGGGTTGCTGCGGTCATTTGGAAAGTATATTACAGTAATTATTATTTTTCACTTTTTCACTATTTTTATTTTACTCACGTACACGTGATATAGCATAATATTTTATTTTATATTATTATCTTCTCTTCCTTACTGCTTTTTTTCACGTGCACTACTATGGCATATCAAAGGAGTCAATACACAAGTTCTAGAGAGCAAAGAACTCTTAAAATGAATAATATATTTTCACATGAACACATTGAAAATCACCCCACTATAGATCCATTTGTTCAGCTAGAAAGATTAGCAGAAAAAGAGATAAAAAATGGTGGGAGATCACATTTTTAGAGCACTATATTAAAAATAAATTGATACCAAGAGGACTGAGGATTAAAAAGTATCCAGCCTTTGGTCAAAATGATGCACCTTTTATGGAAAAATGGAATGACATTCTAGACAGATGCTCTACAGACCTCATGATATAACTGGTTGAAACACAGCAAGAAAATCTAAAAAATATTGAAACTGACATTAGACAAACAGAAGAAAAAATACATCAAAATATAGATAGCACAGAAATAGAAAAGAAAAATGAGAGCTTAAGAACAAAAATGCAAAAAATTGAATCAGTTATAGAAAATAAAAAGAAAAAATTAAAACGAGACCAAGATGACTATCAAAATGGAACTAATAAAATTTCCATGAAAAATTATAATCCACAGGGATATAGAAATAATCCTTATAATCAAAAAACAGGATATAATAGTTATACATATAACAATCAAAGAATCGACAGATACAAACCAAGATCCATAAACAGACCTAAAGATGCTTGGACACATCAAAATAAATCTTATGAATACCCTAAGAGAGATTCAAAATATCAGAAAAAGAAAACAGATGATCATAACGATAGAAATTTTTCACCTGTTAGGAACATCGAGAGGCGTCCTGAACATAATACTTCACAAGAGTCTAGACAGGCTTTTTTAGGCAGGGAGCGATCCCGAAAGGAGGAATTAGGGAGGGAACAAAAATGGAATCTCCCAGTAAGAGAAACCCAAAACAGATTTCAGATATTTGCACAATCTCCAATAAAAAGAAAGAAAATACACAGAGATATAGAGGACAGAGAGTGAAATCTGTACCAGATAAAAATACTAAAACAGATGAAATTATTAATATTTCAAAAGTTACCCTAAATCCCACCGAACTACAACTTTTATCTAAAGGCCTCAAATTCGCCCCTAGCAAAGGCCCTAGTGGCTTTGAATTATTTATGGACGCGCAAAAATTCTTAAGAAAACTGACAATAAAGAGATTTTTTATGAAAAAAGAACTCTATACGGAAAACGATAAATAGATAATTCCAGATACTTTTATGCATACTACATTTAAAACCAAATCCAATTTCTTCCCGCACCATGAAAAAAGCGAGCATATACAAGTCTTCACAGACATGTTGCTCCATGAATTTGAAAAGATTGAACAAAATAAAAGAAGAAAATATAATCTTACAAAACAAGAAATAGTGAGCTTAAAAGCACTAAAAGAAAATAAACAAATTGTAGTTAAAGCCGCGGATAAAGGCGGCTCGACTGTAATTATGGATAGAGCATATTACTTGCAGGAAGCTTATCGAATTTTGGATGATCAAGTTACATATAAAAAATTACAAGGAGATCCAACTAAACCCTTTCAAAGGGATTTTAAAATTTTACTACAAGAGGGTAAAGATAATGGAGTTTTAAACAACCAAGAATTTAGTTTTTTAAATACCGAGTTCCCTAAAATAGCAATTTTTTACTTTTTACCAAAAATCCATAAAAACATAACTACTCCCCCCGGAAGACCAATAAGTAGCGGAATACATTCCTTAACTAGTAATACTTCTCAATATGTTGACTTTTTTCTTCAAAAATATGTGACATTGGCACCTTCCTACATTCGTGACACTAAGCACATACTAGAAATCCTGAAAGATATAAAATGGGCATCAGACTATATATGGGCAACCATTGATGTAACATCACTGTACACAGTGATTCCCCATGATAAAGGGATATTAGCAATTAAAAAAACATTAGAAAAAGACAACCAAATGGATCCTCTTCAACAGCAATTCATTTTAGATTGTATCAAATTTATACTTACACATAATTATTTTTGGTTTGACAACAATTTTTTTCTTCAATTGTGCGGGACGGCCATGGGGACCAGATTCGCGCCGAGTTATGCCAATCTGTATGTGGCAGATTGGGAAACCGAAAACATCTGGTCCAATAATCCATTCGGCGCGAGTCTGGTCCTCTGGCGCCGCTACATAGATGATATTTTAATAATTTGGAAAGGTTCTACAGATCACTTAAATACCTTTATAACGTATGTCAATCAGAATACTTATAATTTACAATTTACATCGTGTATTAATGACAAAGAAATTAATTTTTTAGATCTAACATTATACACACTAGGAGAGGAGATCCATACCAAAACATTTTTTAAACCGACAGACAGGAATGGTTTTATCAACTTTACCAGTTGCCATCATCCAAATTGGTTGAGAAATATCCCCAAAGGGCAAATTGCACGAATCCGTAGAAATTGTTCAAATGAAGATTTCCAAATACAGAGTCAAAAATTGCTAACGAAGTTCGAAGATAAATACTATCCACAGGATCTTTTACAACAAAGCTTTACATCAATTAACCCCTTGATGACAATTGCCGGTCCTGGCACGACACGCAAAAGCATGTGCTTTATGACAATTGACGTGCCAGGACCGGCACGTCATTAAACGGGTGCAGAAAGCGATCTGTTTTCGCTTTCTGCACCCAAAAAACGTTGCTGAATGCCTCGACCTCGAGGCATTCAGCAACGCCACGATCGGAACGAAGGGGCCATCTCTGGCCCCTCCACGGGGCGTCAACAGCCGCCATACAAGTATGGCGGCGGACGCCCGTTTTAAAAGCGTTTAGGAGGCGATCGACGATCGCCTCCTAAACTTAAATGGTGTCGCTGGAATGCCTCGATCAGGAGGCATCCAGCGACACCAAACACTAACCTTTTGTTGGGCTGTGACCGCTCCGGAGAGCGGTCACAGCCGCAGCTGCCGGCAGTCTTCGCCATCAAGGAAGATGGCCGCCGTTCTCTAACAGGAAC
Organism: Spea multiplicata; assembly: GCA_009364415.1. Classification (NCBI taxonomy): domain Eukaryota; kingdom Metazoa; phylum Chordata; class Amphibia; order Anura; family Pelobatidae; genus Spea; species Spea multiplicata. The sequence continues at coordinate 17,737 of VKOC01017248.1, forward strand.
CACAAATTTTAAAAGTTCGCTAGATGGTCCAGACCATCTAGAGAACTTTGGCTCCACTTGCAGGTTGAATACAGGTACTGCATTCACCATGCAAGTCAATGGAGCCCAGCTTTCTAATCACAGTGTGATTAGTAAAAATAAATTAAAAAATAAAATAAAATTGATAATAATTAGAAAAAAAATAGTAAAAAACTAGTAAAATGTAAAAATCATTTCCCACTGATGTCACTATCAGGGGAACCTCCAAGTTGAAAAAAAATGTTAAAAAAAATGCAAAAAAAGACAAAAAATAATAATATATATATATATAAGAAATATATTATCTTGTGAGCAAGTCCTAAAATTAGCAATATTAGCTAAAACAATTCTCGCAGGTGGAAAAGAGTTAAAATACGTGGGCATATTATAATCCCGTGGGGTGTGCTACTTAAAAAATGATGATTTGATGGGTAAGATTGAATTGGCCTAGGTTCCACAAAACGTACCAATTGACACCGGGGGAAGGATAGGGCCACACATCTAATATCCAATTAGAAAAATGCACACGTACCAAATGTGGCCTTTTAGTTCCCCAAAAAAATGACACACCCATGCATGTGGGGTATCACTGCACTCAAGAGATGTTGCTGAACACATCATGGGGTGTCGTGTGGCAGCGGCATGTACCAGGAGCTGTAAATTCATACATAAAGTAGGTG
>VKOC01017250.1:0-12914 GCA_009364415.1 Spea multiplicata
TATGTATTGGTAAAATACAAGGAGGCTTAAGAGTGGGGCACGCTTGAGATATACTTGTGTTATTTGGATACATGAACGGATTTTTGGTTCTCACTCCAGTGGAAATCAAAAAGTATTTTTCCACTTGCATTTTGTTTCTGTAATGTTTGGCTTGTAAAACAATCTTCTCTGTGTTCCTCGTATTTTGAGGGTTCAGCAAACCCTGGTTTGGAAAAGTATTCCCTGTAAGGGGGGAAGCCACTGGTGTCCAAACTAAGTGATTCATTTACAACAGGCATTTTTATATTTCCACTATTTTTTTCCACTATAGACGCAAAGGAAAATTTCTAGCCCTGCTGGAATACGCATTACATTCTAAACTGACAACCAGCTCTCCCATTCCTCTACGAGTTTATCTTTACTCTGTCATTAATGGCTAGTATGGTAGGAATAAAGTTTTTGTTTTAAAAATGTCACATACTCTAAGGATTCGGAACAGACATCCATTGCCTTAAATTTTTGGTAGATCCCGGAGCTCATCTTAAATTCAATATGAACTGGGATGTGGGACACGGTATGACAGTTGACAGAAAAGAAAAGCACAGTAAGCACTTTAGGTACACTTTATGTGAATATGTTCTGGACAGAAGAGCTGTCAGTCCCACTTATGACCTCTGTGTTACTAGGCTGCATTTTTGAATATGACTCCCTGGGATGAAAGTTGACATCCTTTCCTTTTAACACATGCTAAAAGGACACAAAATAACGCAGCATCCTAAGCCTGCTTAAGCAAGCTTTACATACCACTGTAGTTCTGGTTTAACTCCCTAGCCTAGCAGCCAGTGGAATGCACAATGCCTGTGGGGGGGGGTCAGGTATGCATGCACGAGCATCTCTGCACCCATGACTATTATTAGCCGATTAGACTCACTTTTCCATGAAAACAACTAACCTTTAAAGTGGTTGCAGCCATACCCGAGAACTTTCACAGGGTAGCCCACTCGGAGTTGACCTCATTGGAGAAGGGCTTCAAGAAGGGCTTGGGATAGGCCTGTGCTGGGGGAGGGCTAGCCCAAAACAGCCTTTAGTAGGTGAGGAGTGGGAGGAAAGTAGTTGTGGCCAAATGCTGCTCCCCTCCCTAGAGGAAGAAGAAACTGACCTGGGAATGCAGAGTTCCCGGGTATGGTTATAGATGGAAGAGTTAAAGGTCCATCTACATCTATTCCCTCTGACAACTGGTATCTTCATTTGGCTTCCAGTACCACCTATATGCAGATGACATATATATATATATTGATGCCGAGCACCAGGATGAGATGTCATGTCAGGATGTGATGTCACTGATGCTCCATGCACAACCAGGGAGCACAGAACTAAAGTTCTGAAGAAATAGACCTTGTGTTCCTACCAGACGACGACCAGGGTAGGAAGAAAAGGGAAAAAGGAGAAAGAAAGGGAAGAGGTAGAGAGAGAGTGTTCCCAAAGTGTTTGTGAGAGGGATGTTTAGGAGAGTAGAAGGATGGCAAGTATATTCTAGGATGTCTGTGGGCAAGAGCAAGCTTGAATTACTGTGTGTAAGGGCAAATGTGAATGTATGGACAAATTTGTGTGTGTGTGTGTGTGTTTCAGTTTTGAGCCTAAAGTGAATATACATTTTAACCTAGGGAAACCATTTACTATTGTCTTCAACGAAAAAACCGATAGTGTCCTTTACCAAGTAAGCTTAAAAATATCAACCATGAACCATGCCATCCTTGTTTGCCAGGCCAATTATTGATTGTAGCCACAAAAGCGGGAGGGAATCACAAAGATGCTCTCCTCTTCAGCTACAGTGTCTTCAGAAGTCTGGTGTTTGTCCATCAAAGAAAAAAATGCATATTGAAGTACTTACTAAATACAATATGGATTAATGTATGGTGAGGTTGTTAGACCATTGCTTTCAGATTGTAAAAACATTTGCAAACCGTTTTAAAGTTGTTGAATTACTTTGTCTTTTTCCTTGGCTTCATATGATCGATAATTTTATTTATATTAGGCTTAAAACCAAGAAGAGCATTCTCTGATGCTCACCAGGAGAATTCTGGATATAAGCATGGAAATTCCTTATAAAACCATTCTCGCCTGAATTTTCTTGGCTACATAGAAACCTATTACAAATAAGGTGTCTGCAGCTTTCCTATTGCTTATACGATTATAATATTGAGAAATGTTGAGTGTAAGCATTATAAATTACTTGACTGCACTTTGGTATCTGTTTTCATCCAAAAATGCTTTTGTAATGAAACGAGTGCAGTGTGATTTATTTTTAATTTACACCTCTGCAATGTGTTCTGGCTCTTGAATATTCCTGTAAATAATTGATCTACAAAAGATTGTATTGTAAAACACCAGAGCCAGATAAATCAAGCAACTAATTGTTTTATTGACAGATGAGCCTCCAGCAGACACATATAGCAAAGTCAGTCCTTAAATTGAAAGGGGAAATAAGATTTTGTGCTGCAACAGCTCATCATTGCTAAAGCTCTATGTAGGGGCCACATGGGAGATCAGTCACTTTCCAAAATTCTACATTTCCAGTTCAGTACATTCAATGATAGTATGAACTGAAAATTAATGAGTGGCAAACTATGGCTACAAGGCTAACCACATGTATGGGCGGCGCTAGTCACAAACACATTAAATACACAGCTTTTTAGGAATAGCCAGACCATTGCTTCCTCCTCTAAACCTTAACTTTCACATAAAGAATATATCCAAAATACACAACTATGTTTAGTTTTAACACAATTTAACATAAATGAATAATGCCGATTGCCATTTTATTTTTGTTTTGTTTTTTTTTTAAAAAAAAGGCTTGAATTGTCAAATCAATGCAGAAATTGTCACATACTGGAAAAAACACTAAAGAGCTAGTGGCAGGGGAATTGAAAATAGTTATTAGTGACATAGGGTGTTGCCTAAATGTTTTCTCTTTCCAAGTCATTAGCCTTGTCACGCAGTATTGATTTTTTGGCATTCCATTTTGCAATAGGACGGCAATAAATTCAGGACTTTTTATGGTTTCCAGGCAGTAGGTAAGAAATTGGGAAATAAGCGCCATAATAAAAATACAATACAACAATATATATTCATCACTACTGTAGCATACAATGGATAAATGCCTGTTATCAAACAATTACAAGAGTTTAGTATTACATTTTAGATTTTCGGCATTTCATTTAAACCAGTTCAACCACTAAATAATTGAGCATGTGTTACAAATGACCTGATGGTCTAATGGGATCAATGCCATTTGCGTCTATTTCTATATTTCGTAACTGCCAATGCTTTAACAGTCTTACACCCATGCTAGACGGATGATGGGCCAGAGCAAGCCGGATCCAGCAACTACCCATACAAGGAGAAAACATAGAGCTGTCAAACGGTCTGAATATTTTTCTTTCACACATGATACTACTGTCGACGCTGCTAGCCCCAGGCTAAATTGATTAGTAGTAACTTATTGAAAGCCTTGACGTTATGGCTATGCACCTGAAAACGACTGCCTCATGTCGTGAGAAGAAAAATGCTAGAAATGATCAGAAAATCGTCAGCAATTAGCAATGTATTTTGGGTTTAATATACTTCATATGCAGCCACAAAATGATAATTCTCTGGAATAACTAGTGAACAAGAAAAGGGAAAAAAAGAAAATTATAGGGTAAGCATTCATAAAAATCCTGTTTTTACCTTATTTTATTTTGAATTTATTTTCTGTACAACTCTACACAACACTGAGCGGATGCTTTATGGTAATAATAATTAAGTCCATTCTTCCACTGACTTTCATAAGTCAGTGTCTGACTGGGTAGTTAAAATTTGGCTATTGTGCTAAGATAACGGCACGAGAACACATACAAAAGGCTAATATGGAGCTGCCTGAAAACATTATGCAAAAAATAGATTTTTTTCAAATAAGTGTTCACTGGAATAAGTGCTTCACTTTGTAAAGGTGTAGATCTGAGTCACAAACTTCAAGAACATGCAAATTACTTTTGTTGTTAAGAATGAAATAGTAGGACTCATACTAGGGAATTGGAAATGTAATCAATTTTAATTTATCAATTAAAAAATAATTCATATTCTCAGGTACATAAAAGGTATTTTTTGTCTAACAGTACTCTGGGCTGCTCAGACACACAGCTAGAGGGAGTTATTTTCAATTTTGTTTGAAATATTGTGTATTGATGATAAACTTGCTACTCTCCAACAAATTAATGTGATTTTCCATAAAAATGAGGAACATCTAGTCTGTTATGTATTTATGCAACAATTTTATCCTGGAAACATGGTGCAAAGTGGCGCAATGTGTAGTATTTAATACTTATCCAGGACCTATAGCTTTAAATTGCTTCCTGTCTCCTCTTTTGTGGGAAATTTCCTCTAAACATATGTTCTCTACTATGGATTCCAGAGCCCCCTTAGTGACCCAGGGACAGAACCGTGGGAAAAGGGGGGGGGGTTTGTTTGTATTATAGTTCACATTATAAACATCCCCAAGATGGGTCACAATGCAACTTTGCCTAAACTGCTTTACTATTAATACCACTATGTGTATTAACACCTAATGGCTTTTCCTTGCCGTTTGAACATTAAAGCTCATAAAGTGGACCAACACTAACTGCATTACAATAGTGAATAGTGTGAACCTTCCAAAATTAAATTTCGACAAGTATATAGTGTCCACATAGCAGTGACTGGCTGCTAGATGCGATCCCCACTCCCCACTTTACCCAAGACAACACTGGAGCCGATTGGATGACAGTAAATCATGTGCAGGGAGAAAACATACTTAGTGAATCAGTACCTTTTCCCACATATCAATGCATGTAACTGCACTGTAATTGTCAGGTCTTTCCACCGCAAAATGCTCAATTGATGTAAGATGAAGTGAAATGCAGGCACCATGTGTCTGTTCTCGCGAAGGGAGCGTCAGGGCAATGGTTGTACTGTAAATATGTCCTTAAAGTAAATGTCTTCTAAGTGGGGTGTATGCCTGTATCTCCTGCAAGACATTTAGCTGGGTGTGTGGAAAGAGGCATATGTATATGGGGGATGCAGAATCTCCCAATGCATTTGCAAAATCAGACAACATGAAAAGTGCATGTGATAGCTGGAGTGTCCCTTTAAACGCCTCTTAAAATGTAATTAAGTAACATAATGCTGAGATACACAATGCTAAACAGGAGGGCCGTGTTCAGAAGCATGCCTGACCATTGCACACATGCAGACGAACGGTCGCAGAGCATCTTTCAATCCTTCCTAAAACCTTTTGCCTTCGCATTAGTGCCCAGCAACCCAGTGGCTGCCGTCAGCCAGTCTGCCGAATACATAAAAATGATGCTCTATTGTCTGTTGTTATAGTAACCATCCTGTCTCACACCAAGGATATATTATGGGTTAACCCTCTCTCTGAATATCACCACATTCATTATTGAGACATGAATAAGTCTACGTAATACTAGTGAAGCAGATTTTTTTTTTTTTTTTTAAAAACAATTCAAAGCATTTGTAATACTTTTTAAGTAAGAAGAGTTGCTCTATGGTTTGTGTTTGGGTCAATGAGAATTTAATTGTCATTTAACAGGACAAAATGGCGGTAGTAACACAGAAAAACCTCAGTCCCGTGTCAGCTACCCACATAGCTGCATATTTAGAATAACTGCTTATTGCTACAGAAAGAGGAATGCATTGTCCCATGTGTTTTATAGCCAGTTTACAGGGTTATGGACCTTTGAAGAATTTGGTTTGGCACAAAACACAGTCGAGGGGGGACATCAGATGGATTGCAGCTGTGTGGATAAATATATCTAACCTTCGGTCTATAAGACTTGTTCCTTCCATTTCTAGAAGGAAAAATACACCAAAAACAATATGACCTGAAAGTTGCAAAGAAAAAACAAAAATCAACATCAAGAGCAATCTCTCTTTGGGTTGTTCCTATTTCATACGCAGGAAAAGAATATGGCGTCCTCACGGTCTCCCAGTACAATGCAGAGGATTAGTAACGCTTTTCCTTTCCTGACCTAGGCGACAACGTACCTTAACAATTGCATGTCGGACATAATTGCTGTGGCTCGTAATCACAACAATCACGCAAATCTAGTCCCATTGGTCCCCTGCACAAGAATACGTTCAAGGTATAAAGAAGTTAAATAATGCAATCTGTCATTTTATAATAGCTTGCACAGGTTAGAGTCATTTTAATATATTACTTCCAAAAATCGGCCTACAACCTAAAATAATCTTTCCACAAAACTGGAATAGAATTGTCAGACCCATGCATTTTATCACTGTGTGGTATGTTAAGACCCATCATCTGCTATATACAATATGGGAAACATAAACGGACCCTTCTGTTGAGCATTTCAGCCCCAATAGAGCCAATGTGGGACAGTTTTGTAAAACAAAACACAGGAAAAAAAGTGTGGAGCAATCACCATAGAGACCCATGAAATGTTGCCATTAGTAAGTCCAGTATTAGATTGGACAATGCACAACATAACACTGTATATATGCACAGTATACCTAAAATCAGAGGTTTTCAAACATAAGCAACAGATTTATGTCTTACCACAGTCATGTTAAGTATAAACCGAGTGATTGGTAGTGACATGCCCTAGTAATATTCCTTGAAACCTGGTTGTAAAGGTATCCCCATTAGTTCTTCTTCAAACCAGAGGCCTAAAACCAGAATCGCTGCATTAAGGTCTCAGAAGAATTGGTGGCTGAAGCAATTTTGTTAAATTTGATGAAATGCTGGAACATAACATTTGCAATGCAAAATGGCATATGCTTATTTAATAAGACACTGTCTAGCAGTAAAGCAGAATAGCATTCAACCAAGTACATCAGAATAGCACTAATCTACTTAATAAGCACTGCATAAACAGAGCTTCCAAGGACACAAAGAATTGTGGGTCATACTGTTCAGATACCCCTCCCTCACATTTGTATGTATTTGTTAGTGTTCACATAAACGACAATAGATGATAGTATAAAAATGTTATCTCTGCAAGAGAAAAACAATGTTCCAACATTATTTTAATCTTGAATATCCCCGGAACAAGAGTATATGGCCCTCTTCACCACTATTAAATCGGATTTGCCTGCCAGTGGCCGCTGCCGGGAACATATAGAGTAAAGCTATGGAGGGCTATGGTGGTAGAACAGATAATGAAACTGCATTTATTACTTCAGAAACCTTAACCTTACAGATTTGTAACATAGAACTCCCCTCTCCATAATTTCTCTGACAGGGGGATGACACATTAGTGAACATTTTTCCCAGACCTCATTGCATTCAGATAACTTTTACATGTTTCTGGTGATGCCACATGAATTCACTTACATTTCTTTTAAATCAGGAATAACCAACACTTCATTTCTACATTATGGAAAATCCTTTCTCGGGAGTATCTGGACTGAGCGAGCCCAAAACATGAATGTGCAGATGTCAACCCCTTGCTCACCGTTTGTAGAAAGATACCAACTGTACCCCACTGACGATGCCCATGAAAGCCTCAATAAAGGAATCTGATTTTTACCAACAACCAAATTTGTTTTAAAAAAGTACTGTAGAAATATTAATGCTATCTTAATGTGTATTTCCAGATTCTGCAGCAATAGGTCTTCTAGCTGTTGTAAATATGATGCTGTGCTATGCATTATGGGGGAAGTAGTTCTAGAACAGCTGGATTTCTATGTTGCTCAAACATGGTATATATCACAACGTAGCCCTCATTAATTGTGTTGCCGTTTAATCCACTAACACATACCAATATATTTGCAGAACATAAGATTTTCGGTAGCAAAGTATTTCTAACAGGATATGCATTGTATGTGTGTCGTGAGGATGACCGGTGGTGCAATCCTCTCTAGTGCCACATATTTTAAAGGTCTATCCATCAAACATAGCATAAGGGGGAAATGCAAGCGTGTTTAGCTCTGCATGCTAACTATGTGTCTTCTATTTATATAGAATGAGGAGGAAGTGATCTGAGCTATAAGCAATGTAGCAGTCTCTACTTGGATAGAGTGAAACCAGTTTGCTGCAGCTGCATCCGTTGGCAGATGACACAAATAAGAAAGAACACTTTTTGAATTTCAGTACCATATATCTAATGGAGAGAATCCCTTCTATTGATTACAAAACCCCTGGAAACAAAGCAGAACAAAAACAGTTAACTAACAAAGAATTTGGTGGAAAAGGCAGATCTAGATCCCTTGGCCAAGTTTCAGCCCTGCATTTTTGGATTGAATCCTGAAGTGTGGACTCTGACCTTAGCATCTGTTCTGCATTACTCTGGAGGCTTCCAGGAACTTATAAATCCGCTTCAAGATAAACATTAAAAAAAATGGACAAAGAAGATCAGATAGCCAATAAAAACCCTGGCTAAAAGATGGCTACATTTAGATGCATGACTTAATATCTAAGAATACAATAAGCCACTTAATTCAGGCATTTACCTGAGGCATATAAAGCATGCAATGATAATTGTGTGTTTGTGACAGGGGTGGAGTAGAGAAGATGGGTTATATGCACCGCGGTGCTATTCTCTTAATATGTGAATTGATATAATAGAGTCTAGACACCAAGGAGACAGTTGACGGAATAGTTTGTGTTGTGTTTTATCTCATTGATAATACGTTGAAGGGCCAAACCCAGTGAGCTTCTGCTGCAGGAAAAAACGTGGCTGGTCCTGTGTAATATATATAGCTAAATCAGCAAGATGTCTCTGTACACACTAAATTATGCAGGGCCAGCTCAGCCTTTCAAGCTGGAGAAATTGCTAATGTTTGAACTTGACAATGAATAGTGATGCAAGATGGTTGGAACTACAACTATCCTGACAACTCTCGCTTTTGTGACATTTAAATATAAAAATGGGGAGTCTGTATATTTACAAATTGGTTATTAAATGTCAAAATGTAGCTTCTTTTCTCTGCAAGGATAACTAAAGGAGTACATTGAAACATACCAATTGCAAGCTTGTCTGATCCCCAATACATACTTACAGCAACATATAACAATTGTTCCTGTCCTAGGCAGGATCTGCAATTAATTAATTAATTCTTTTCTAGCCAATGGAAGTCAAATCATATGTAAGACATGCAGGTCAAACAGCTATAATTAAATATTAAACAGCTATGGGCTACAGAATTGTCTGAAAAGAAATAAACAGTTCTGCTTAACCACTCTGGTACTTCAAACGCTGCTGTTATGGTCCAACAAAATGTTCTAAATGAAACCGTGTAGGCTTTGAATGAGCTATTATGAAATGTATTCAAGACTTAAGTGCAAATATATTCCTTATCACCAGCAAGTGGAAAATGCTGCGTAACCAAAATATATATTTTCAAACAACTTCATAGTTGGTAATTAGAAATGGAAATACAAAAACAGGGGAGGGAGGAAAGGCCAGACTTAAGGAAATCAAATGTGAAATCTCACAGGATTTGTTGAAAATTAGTAAAAGTATGCAGAACACAAAAATGAACATAAATATCAAATCGAGCTAATAAAAGCTCTAACAAATCTCTAAGGGGTAACCACCATTCCGAAGGCTGAATTTCAATCCCTGGGGCACAGAATAATCTTATATCCTTTCAAAAAAAAAAAACTACTAAAGCAGGATGCTAATAGGCAATATTTGAACTATTTAAAGCGGCCCTGCCCGCTTATCTTTTAAAAAAAATAATGCTTGATTTACTGCCTCTGCATGCCATGGGGGCAAGCAGTTCCGCAGAGCCTTTCAGATAGAAACACCATGCAGGGTGCCGAGATGCTAAGGGGAGACTTATTTTTAAACAATTTTAAGAAAGGCACTACTGTTTCTTTAACTTACCAGAGATTTCGTCATTCATTGAATTATATGTTATGCATGTTCTTGCAGGAAAGACATTTTTCACCTTTTGGATCTTTATAATGGATAGTGAAACATGGGAGTTAAGATCACAACTCTCCCGGTAACTTTCCATTTAGTTAATAAACCTTTTGTTTTCATTTAACGGCAGCTCTTATGTGTAATTATATTTTTCGTTCATTCTGATCTGGTAGGTTTTAGGTCAGCTGTCATTTAGATAAGGATTCTTGCAACCTCAAAAAACTGAACCCAACACAAGCCTACCCTAAGATCAACTTGTTTGGATAACTGCACTGTGAGAAAAAAAAACGGAAAAAAAAAAAAAAAAAGGTCTTTTTATGCCAAACCACTGAGTGAATCTATTTTAGCTAAACATAATAATCTAGAGTATATTCTCCAAATGTCAGAGAACATATGATTACAGGGAATGTGCTGAATCAGAACTATAGCAATGGCAGACTGCAATATAAACCTGTAATTATATCAATCTGAGAAAAAGCAAGTATTTTTCTGCTGTTGTTCAAAGGAAAGGGTTAGCTGATTGGTATATGGACATTCTTTGCCTTTCTAGCCATACTGTAAAGTTAGTCAACACCCAAGAATCCACTTTTCTTGGATGTAGCTAAATCACTGTATCAGCAGCATTCACCGATTTTGAATTGAGTAACTTAAGTGGATAGGGGGAATATTTATTAATGCATGGAAATCCAGAATAAAAATCCATTTTCTCAGGGCGAATAACTGATCTGCTGCTGAGAACAGCGATGCCAAGCCAACCAAGTATTAATACTCAGCATTTACTTTAGTATGTTCTAAGGAGGTCTATAAAACAAGAAAAAGAGCGGGAACTATTTTATCTCAGTCAAACTGTCAGTCTGGTAACTTGTGGTGGGGTTCCACGTTTCACATCTGTCTTTAAAATGTTCAAGTTTTTCCGACTTCAGTGCCTATAGTTTATGTTAGGACCACAGCAGTGCCTTTTGGTATTTACAGGATATGCTTATAGGAATGGACATCTGTGAGGGCAAGAAATACTGAAAACCTAGTTTAAATCAATATAACAGGAAAACATTAAAATATACTTGGAATGGCAGACTTGGACTACTTTTCAATGTACTGTATACATTTGCTGCAGTCATAAAAATATTATGGCTTTGAATTATATGTATTAACTCATATATCTAGCAAATAAATTAAACCTTGGGTGTGCACAATGGTACTAAGAAAAAGTCTTGCTGAGGGCTTCATTCCAGTGTATTTAGAGTTAGGTTGTATGCGAGACCAATAGATAAAACACAAAAGAAATAGCTGACCTGTGGCAATCACCACAAGCTGAGAATTTGAGATAGAAAAGGACAAACCTAGGTCACTTTTTGACTTGGTGAAATTCCAGATTGTTGAAAGCTCCTTGTAATATCAACAGCATGGTAGGCAGTATACCTAAAGGTTAATTAAGCAAGGGGGGGAAATGGCTCTACAATAATCATATCATCACCTCTGCCACAGACAAATCTTATCCCATCACTCTTCATCTGCTGCCTTATGATGCAAGGCCCTCCACCGGCTTCCTATAGCCTCTTGATCTTTACTTATCAAGCCTTAACACTGCACTCTTAACCTCCTTTCTCCTGAACTGCTTCTCTCCTCAAATGTTATCACTCATGTGACCATGATTTTACCAGCGCTGTGCCTATTTTCTTGAATCCTTTACGTGGTGCTGTCAGATTTCCCGCTATGTATTCTAACATTAATTGCTTGCTAGAAACCCACTTGTTCAAAGACGCACACAAGTTATACGCCATTATATTATATATATATAGATCTTATATATATATAATCTATAATCTATATATATATATATTATATTATATATATTATAATATATAATATATATATATATATCTATAGTCATATAGATCTAGTAGTATATAATGATATCTATAAGATCTATATATATATATAATCTATATATATATCTATATATAGTATATCCTATAGATCTATATATGCTATATATAGATCTAGTATATCTATATATAGATCTATATATCTATATATAGATCTATATATACACACACACACACACACACACACACACAATCTATATCATCTTCTACTTCAAGATCTCTGGGCCACCACTTCCTCCACACAACACTAGCTATAATTAAACCATCCTCACCCCGGTAGTCACTTCGTTCTCATTGCCCCTTAACCTGACACACTTCAAGCTTGCAAGAATATGTTAACCTATATTATTGTATATAGGTTATATATATTATATAATTATCTATACTACCCTTTTTTTTAGTTGTACAACAGAATCTCCCTTTGCCCTTTAAATAAATAAGTCCTAAGTCAAAATTGGTTAATTTTATAAGATATAGGTTTACCCCATCCCACAAGCTTAAAAATTACTGAAATATCTGGCGATATTCATTGATAGTCATCAAAATCTTTACTTTTTTTATAATTAGTGAGTGCTTAAAACTATTATTTGCACCACAGGAGGTCTAAGAGACCTCTGAGATTAAAAGCATATGCGGTTCTGCAACACTTTCTATGCTGGCCCAATGAAGGCATCACCTTTGACTAAAGACTCTATCCCCAGTGGCAATGAAATCTTTAACACAAATTAGCCTTTTAAAAGATATTTTGAGAGGGGGATACAATAACAGCAACACAAGTGTGGATGAAACATGGCTAGAGGCAATGGTAAGCTTAAATGCAAAAAAACTTGCCTCAGGGAAGAGTGGGAGAGATACTGGGAGGGCTGCATTCTCTACACATCTACACACGCTCTTTTCAGAGATTTGCTATTGTTCAGCACATTCCATGCAAATAAAATGTGCTCTCTGTGAAACGCCTTTACATACAGCACAATATTTGGCAACAAAAGAAAAAAAAAAAATCACTGGGTTCTTACAGATTAATACCTAAATTAGGCCACTAGGAAATCACTAAACTAACAGTTTATACATATTTTTATTTATTTATTTTTTTAAGACTGTTTATTCAAGAAGAAGGCACTTC
>VKOC01017254.1:0-103894 GCA_009364415.1 Spea multiplicata
CAAAAGATTCTCGCACCCGGGCCCTGAGGCGTCTAGTTACGCCCCTGGTCACCAACTAAGATGTTTGAAGTAGAACATAGACTATTTCCTATAAAGCAACTGGGATTGAGGAGATGTGATCGGAAAGAAAAAGCAGTGTCAATCAAGTTTTGAAATCTTACTGAAAACATTAAAAACAGAAAAATTGCTACTTGCATTGCACATTCAAATAAGCTATATATTTTTCAATTTGAAAATAACAAGGTTTAATTTTTGTACTCCCTAGGTATTTTCATCAATGTGACTGATGTTTTGTTATAGTTGACAGCTTTAATTATCTTAAATATTATTTTAAGTGTGGGTTGATTCCGTCTTACTGCTTTCCTTTGTCTGGTGCCACCAAGGGCACTGAAAAGTACCTCACTCTCTCATGTTATTTTCATAATTGATAATAACAGGTAGAGGAAAATCCAATAGAAATCCCTAAATACCACCCATCCTAAATTAGTTAATAACTACAACCAAATGGAAAATGTACTGAACTATGGTTACCTTTTACTATTTGAGGTACTTGTTGATTATTTTAGGGCTTCTCGGATAGAACAATATTGAATGTTGAAACACTAAAAACACCAAGATTTCTGCTTATTGTGTACTTCCACTGCTGGACTGATTTGCCTGGATTACTAACTGCATGCCCGAAAATTGTGTTATGTGCAAAGGGGGTTGAATAAATATTCTTGCAGGTTGCCATCGGCCTGGTCGCATTTGACCAACTAGTCTGTTTCACCCAGAGTTGCCTTTCATCCGGAGAAGCACGCTTTACCCAGAGTCTCTGGGCAAAACCAAGGTATAGTTCCCAGGTATGCTTATGTGTATGTTTGAGCATATGAAATTAAAAAAAATATTATGCGCATTGGTTTGAGAGTAGTGTTTAAGTCTACATAGGTGTGGCAACGAGAACATGGCTGTGCCTGCGGCTCCAGCTGCGGTGGTGATCACGGGAAAAAAAATCTTTTGAGAAACACTGGTGTACCATATATCACTAGAAGTGTAAATTTCTTTACATTCCAGGGACAACATGGACATTATATTTTTTTCTTGACCACACAAAAGTTATTTAAGTGCATCTTGGGAAGGAGTCAGAAGGGAAAAGGCTTTGTGGCTTGGGAAAAGTGAGTTCCTCCCAAGTCCAGCTGTTAAATTTTAACTTTGATGCATGAGCATTCCATACAGTAAGTGTATTTTACCAGACGTACTAATTGATGATCTCGGAAAGTTTAATACATAAACATATATTTGTGGCATTCAATATCTAAAACAGTATGGAGGACAGCAATGCCATTAAAGGGATACTCTAGTGTCCCAGGAACCCCTCTTAACAATAAATGCATATGAAAGTACTTTCTAAGCACTTTCGTATGCATTAATTTCGTGGTCTGAGATTTTATGCCACTGCAATCAGGGGAAGTGCTTTCGGTGTAATCGTCTCATTCGATCCCCAAAACCATTTGCTGAACTAGTGCTGGAACTGACTAGCTGTAAATATAACACATGCGAGGAGCAATGTTCCCTCTAAGCTGTGTGTGTATGTGTGTGCGCGCATTTACATTTTGCAGACAGCGCTCAAAGAAAATTTATGTGCGCACAGGGCCAGTGCATCCTCTGTGGTGGACTGGACTACCTGCCACTGGAGGGGGTGGGCCAGTTGCGGAGATCATGGATCTCCCTCCAACTGGTCTGTCACTGAGCTGGCTAGTCTGAGCGACTACCTCCCCTGACTTGTGCTCCATTAGCCTGGGACACACTCTTTCCCCAGTTCCCCAGTCACTAGCCGAGACTCAGTGTAGGGTAAAACCAAAGGAAGACTGATTTATTTTAGGGAGGAGGCTTGCAGTCAGACCTCTCCAGTGGTCCCAGTGATGGAGGCTTCCATCACATGGTCCAAAATAAAGAATGAGGTCAGAAATTAATTTCACTGCTTGTGATGCCACAGGCTATTGATGCTGAGTGCTGTGATATGTGTGCAATCTGAGTGCTGAGGCAAATAAGTTGGATAAAATGTAGGTACTGGGGCAAGTCCTGTGGGTGAAGTCAGGGTGCTGGACAAGACCTATTTGTGCAATCTGGATGCCAGGGTTTACCTCTGGGGTGTGCAAACTGTAATCTATGTCTGCAGTGTAGGATTTCCAAACAATATTTATTTGATCTTAACCTTCAATACTGACTTGACATGTGGTTTTTCAGTTGATCTATACCTACAAGGCTGGGTTTGTGAGTTATTCAGTTGCTCTGTACCTGCAATGCTATATATGCAATACTTAAAGCCTAGGCCGTCTCTATGCAGAGCAACATTTTTTTTGCCATGAGGTGCCATGTTGCACTTCCAGTGACCAGTGTGAGAGTGATAGCACCAAATTTAACATACCTGCCCCCATTCACACCTGAGACCTTGTAACACTAACAAGTCATATGACCCCGGGGAGGGGAAATTTCCACTTCGGGGTGTACTCACTTTTGTTGCCAAGGTTAAGACATTAATGGCTGTGTGTTGAGTTATGTTGAGGGGACAGAAAATATACACTTTTATACAGGCTGTACACTCACTACTTTACATTGTAGCAGAGAGTCATTTCTTCAGTATTTTTAAATTAAAAGATATAATAAAATATTTACAAAAATGTGAGGGATGTACTCACTTTTGTGAGATACTGTACACCTCATGGTGAAAGGCCACGGTCACACCTTGCCATGGACTTCATAGTCGACCTTCCACAGTCCAATGGTAACAACAATCTCAGGAGCGCCAGGCCAATCTCGGGGAGAAATCTTCAAAAGAGTCAGTCAGTGCCCTCCCAAAAACCGGCTCCACGTTATGTGGGGCCTTTCCCTATACTCCCACTGCGTCAGAAAAGGCATAAGCTTTAAATCTGTACAAATTAAGTAATATACAGTATGTAAGCAAGTCCCTACTTGAACATTTTCTTTCAATGATTAGCGGAACATCTGCTAATATGTTTAGCAGCGTCTGAAAATATGTTCTTTTACAAAAAAAAAAAAATCATGAGACTTTTTATCTTTTTGTGAAATAATAATTTGTCAGTAAATATCTCCACGTTTCTTTCTTCTCTTTAAGGAATTCTCCTCTCGCAGCCGCACAAAGACGAAATCAGGAGAGCTTCCAAAAAAATGACCTCATCTTTTTTTCTGTTTGCGCCAGTATAACTGCATCTTAAACGGGATTGCTTCTGTAAACTGGAATGAGTAAGAAACCCCTGTGGAAATATTTTTTTTGACTTCCGACAGCACAGTAGGACATCTGAATAACACTTTCCATAAGGAAAATACGGCCACATTAATTTCTATTTATGGCTGGCATCGCCTGGGGTTTCTACAATAATACACTTTCCACTTGTGGTAATGAATCTTTCCAAATTCTGCAATGAAAGACCTGCTCCGAAGCTTCGGGCCATACGATAAATATTGCTTTGCCACTAGATCGTGCTGGGAAGCACTCGAATAAAATAAAAATAAAATGTTTACTAGGAATTACTGAGCCTACACGGCATCATCTGCAATCCCTCGTCTATAAATAACGCGTTTAGTCACAGTATGACTTGATGTCTCATACTACTGGGGAGATGAAGCGGTTATGGAGTCTTTGGCTGATCAGGATGTGAGCACAGTCTGAAACTATGTCATCCCTCACCCTGTGCCAATCTACCACCCCCATTCTCACGAAGGAGGCAAGAAATAGCATTAGCACTGCACAGGGCTGTATTGTTTTAATTCCTCTAAGCAGAAGACTGTTTATTTAGCAGCATTTACGGGTGAGAGCCCCTGGATTGCGCCCAGGACCGGCCCTGTAAGCGATCACTTGCTGGCAGGCACAGCTGCTAGGAGGGACTAATATAGTTGACACAGCCGCCTCCGCTTCACTCTACGCATACTCTCCCATTCACAAACACCGTCTACGCCACCGGCGTAGGATGACTGCTAATTGGCTGCTGCGCTAAGAGCGTATCGGGGCCCCGAAAAGACGTCCCCTTGTCTCCAAGCTGGTCTCTAGGAACATCTTATAAACAACATGGCGCCTCCGGCTGTAGGTGCATTGTAGTGTGGGCTATGGAAGGCTAAAGCCCATGCACCAGCGTAAAGGCACTAAGTCGATTTAGCGCTTGTGTCGATTTGGAGGCTGGCTTTTTTTTTCACCTGCTGATGGGGGCCGTTGGCATTTGATGACATGCAGCGTGGAGGACTAGCTAGCATTGCTGGGTCCCCTTGGAGGAGGCACGGGCACTCGCCTTTCGGAGAATAAAGTGCAGCGAAGGGGTTGCCGTGTATAGCCCTCGCCCTCCTCCTGGCTCGGGTGGGTGAGGAGACCTTGCCATCAGCAGACTTACACCGGCGAACATGTCTGTGCAGACCTCGCTCTCAGCCGGATCGGAGCCTCTCTTTACAGACTACCAGATGGAAGAGGAGCATCTGGGCTCCCAGGAGGAGAAGGAGAGACAGCGAGACAAACTGCCGCCCATCCTGTGTGCAGCCAGCGCAGCCTCTGGGGTAAATATCTGTCTGCAGTGCCCTGACAGCTCTGCTGCAGCATCCTCTGCATCTACTACTCCACACATCCGCACTCACCTAGGGGCAGACAGACTGACAACTTTAATGCAATCGCTAGCATCCACTTTATAGTTAATCGTAAAAAAAAACCTCTTAAGGGTCTGTATTTAAAACTGATGCAGACATAGCTTACACTTCTTTTCATTTCATCAGCATTATGCCAGTCTCACAAGGACAGCTGCCTGTGTATAATACATCATCCCAGCATTTAATGCAACTCAAAAGGTAATAGCGATCTATGAAATATCTAGACAGGAATGTATAGTTTATTTTAACAATAAGGAATGCTGTCCAGTTGCTGTGTATGGAGATTACTGAGAATTCCTGAACTATAGTTACCCCTGACAATTGATGGGGGTACATTATCCTGTAATATATAAAACTGCTACATAATTACAACTAGGATTCACTAAACTCATACTAGGTGGTCTCTGATTATACAATTTAAAGCCAAACCCCAGAAGGGTAATCATGTAATGTGTTGCGTAACATCTGTGAATCTCAAGAAACTTTCCATTTTCTTGGGGCACTCTTTTTTCCCCTAAGTTACATGGAAACAATTAATTCCATCACAAACCATGGGCCAAATTTATCCCAACGACTCTGATTGCCTTATGGGTCATCACTGTGTTGTGGATTTTTGGGTTGAGAGAGAGATGCTTCTTGATTGGGTAGCCAAGGAAGCCAACTGGATTTATTGCTAAAAAAAGGGGATCTAATCCATCTTGCATCAAATATAACACTATGATACAGTTATAATCATGAACAGTTTACCAATATATCTCTTATTAATGGGTAATATCAAAAGATGTGTTAGAAAAATAGATATTCACGGTTTGTGGCTTTGTATTGAAATATTTTTCTTGAATGAAGAAAGGAGACTGAGTCATTGCTCTTCACTCTATATCAGACAGCTACTTTTCTGTGAAGGATTTGTGTTTCTTTCTTTAATCCGATAATTAAAGGTTTATTCTGTACAGTTTGTGATAAGCAACTATTAAACTGAACCTGTCAAACCACAGAGTGTAGAATAAGCTTGTGTCCATGAGCTAGAATAACTGGTACTTGGTAATGTTGTTGAATGACCATCAAAAGACAGTTAACTTAAATTTAGAAAAACAATAGCCGTGTTCATTTAAAAGTTTAACAAGCAAGATAATAAGGCTAGAACAGAATATTTTGTCTAAAAGCTTTGATTGGAGAATAATTTTAAAAAAAGTTTTGATTTTCAGTGGCATTTTTAGGTTTTTCGGGGAACTATTGCCCTGAGAATTGTACCTCTGTGATTACCTGCATTGGCCTGAGTTTGCAGGTGTTGTTAGCCCGATTATTATATATTTTTTGTTGTTTGTTTTTTTTTTTTATCCTTTTTGGATTGCGCTTGCTTAACATGCTTTGGATTTCACAACTTTTGCCTCCCTTATTTAAAGGGGTAGTTCCATTGCTTACAGTATGATGAGATCACACCATCTGTGGGAGCTTCCATTTGGAATGTTAACATGGAAAGCTGTAAACTAACTAGAAATACTCTCAGATCTAGTTCTTTCCAGACAAACGTAGTACGGATTATACAATCTAGAAAAGGCCAGATAAATAAAGATCAAGATAAAAAAGAGACACAGAGAGTGCACCAACACCAACACACATTAGGGCTTACAGAGTCAGTTCAACACACTCTCAGACACATCACAGCCATATACACGTCAGAAAGTATTAAAAATAATTATTCAAAATTATTCCGTTTCTGACAAGGTTAATTAAGACCACATCTTTCATTCAAGAAGATATTACTTATTGTGAATTATTTATGATGAACAACTCTTGTGCAAGGTTTTGAAACCAATCCACTGAGATCCTATGTCTTCTCCAGTGAGTAAGAACCAGCCATGATTATTTGCATCAGGATTTCTGTATAAAGTGCATTTCTGGGGCGGAAGGGGTTAAAGCTGGTTACTATGGTGTTTGCATCCTTTTAACTTTATACATTATCCACGTATTATCCGATGAAGATGTTGGCCTTTCCTATAGCTTTTGTTGATTATGCAGAATATAGTCGCAAAACATGAAAACATTAGCAATACTGTGACTTTCTAACCTCTCGTGAATCAAATTATGTACATAAGAATAGATGTAAGAAACCTGGTTTTCCGCCTCAGATAAAATCTACGTTGTTCATGGATTAACTTAAAAAGTGAGGATAATTTGTGTCTGCTTTTCTTGCTTAAGGAAATTGTTGATGTGTTGCTATAGAGAGCACTGATGGAATGTTCTGCTAGTCAGGATTGATGGATGGTGAGAGCTTGGCACTTTACCCCAGAAATGTATATCAACCAATCCAAGACAGCAAACTATGAAGAATAAATAATATTTTAGTAATCTGTACATTCTAACTCACTTCATGTATTCATTACATATGTATTTTTGTATGGAAAGAAAAATATTATTATATTTAAGCAGAAATTGGTGACTTTTTTTTTTGTATAACACAAATAATAAACATCACCAAAATAAAACATTTAAGGGGTTTTGTATGAAAAAGTTATTCCATTTTTTGGGGTAAAAAGTGGTCTCATTACTATAGCTACAGATGCAACCGTCCAATCAGCTTGAATGCTTCTTTGGTTGCAATTGCAAAACTTCTTGTCCGGCTAGAATAAAAATATATTTATCAATCAGTATTACACATGTTCAGGGTATTTCTAGATATGTTTCTACTTGCCCTGCCAGTATTATTATTATTTATTGTTTTATATAGCACCATCAGGGTCTGCAGAGATGTACAAAGGGTAGACAGGACATAACAATTAGTATATACCATAACAAGATGACATACAGAAACAACAGGTGAGTTGGCCCCTGCTCAAATGAGCTTACAATCTATCTTTGAATACCTTGGGGTGGGAATTTATAGCCGGTGAGATGCCAAAATATCTCTTATGCATATAGTATTTTCCTGCTGGGATATTATGTTTCACTTATTATTCTCTGAGCGTTCTGCAATCAGCTGTCGGTTCATTTCAGAGGGATTATACTTTATCTCGATGTGCGATGTGGAAATGTATACACCTTATTAGCAGCATGTCACGAATCAGCGCACAGCCAGTCTTTCATATCTGCTGTACATGTATTTCCTTGTTTACCAAGGTTTGTGCAGTACATCCTTAAGGAATCATTCTCCTGTAACCCCACAAAGACTAAAAATAAAGAAGCAGGCTAAACATTTGGCGAACATCATTCAAAAAAGTGTTGTCATTATCTGTGTATCATGACTGTGCAAAGACTCAGAAGGGGACACAACTCCAAAATGCAGGCGCTGGGGAGATTTCTGGTGGACGGTGCCTTTAGGTTTTGCTTAAGACTATATTCTCTGGGAGTAAATTTGGATTTTTATGTTTGAGAGAATCTTTTTAACATATTTTGTCTTCTGTGGCATTACGTTGTTTACGGTTCTGGAACGTATGCACTTTACTGGTTCATACGCTAGTGTTCCTGGTAAAGAACAAGCAAGAATTAAAAACTGGGTAGTATAATACCTTAGCACTACTGAGCACAAGCATTTCTCACCACCAATGCCATTCAGTTAGATTGGCATGGTGACCCTAAATAGTTTACTAGGGCCATCCAACCAAAACAACTTACGGGAGAAAACCCTGCAGTCAGCGCAGCATTTCAAGTTAAAGTAGACACTCACCACTCGTTTAAAACAATCTGGAAACTGCAGGTATCCAACTCCTGCTAAAAAATCAAGCATGGTTTGTGTTTTCTGGACAAATCTAAATTTGAGATTTTGAAACCACTCATGAGGCTGGACCCAATTCTAAATAAAAGTTCATCTTTATGGGTAAACCAAATGTCTCAATAACTGCAACAAGTGATCACCTGCATACCTGATGCTCTTCGTCCATATAGGACTTCATCTTACCCAAACACCCCAAGTCCAATATCAATCCCCTGATCACTGTCCCCTTACAGCCCTTAACTATGAAATATTGCTTTTTTTTTTGTACTTTATTTTTTCAAATTTGATAAAAGGAAAACATAGATAACAGATATGCAAAAACAAATCACACAGTATATAAAAAAACAAACAAACAAACATTAAAACTTAGTGTTATAAGTAATCCTATTACAAAAAAAATCATACAAACCAAACAACACAAAATTACAAGATCAATTGGGAGTCGCCATACTGGGGGATATACTAATGTCCATGGGTCACGAACTAAACTGCCAAGCAGAGCCAGAACACGGGACAAATAATTACTCTATATATAGTATACTTCACTCAACTAAGTCATTGTAGATTATTGAGTACCATTGTTTTAAAGCCCGGTCTGCAATTAATTTGTGTTTGCCTTCCAAAAGGTTTATTTCCATTTGTAACTGATAATTTATTTGCGCTTTTCATTTCTCCCAAGGAGGGAGTTTTGTATCGGAGTTTTATTTGTGAAAAAGAAAGCTCTCAAGAGAGAACTGAACACCAGTAATCTCTAACAAATCTATTAATGAAGCAACCACATACCAGAACTTATCCACCATATATGAGCATAAGTTCCAGCATAGATCAGAAACCCTAGGGAACATCTTTTTCAATCATCTATTCATTATTTTATGTTGTAATTCAGTAAGGTTTAGGCAAGGTTTAAGAGATAGCATTTGAAGTTAACCAAGAATAATGGTGTAGAACCCTACAGACGTAGGCCTGGATCTTGAATTAAGATTTTTTTTATCTGGACAGGTTATAAGATTCATGCAGTAAACTCCTAGCAAAGTTAAGATGGGCAAATGCATTAGATGATGTTACGATGCCTGCAAAATGCATAAGGCTGTACTAAAACTTACTGGATGTTTTAGATAGGCGTGAAGGCAAGAGAACGGACATGGCACTGGGCATAATTTGTTCTAATCTGTTATCGCAGAATTATTCATTAATACATAGTATTTTATGCAAATTGGTACCTCTATACTGAATGTTATACTACACAAGGCTGTGTTTAAACATAAATATTATTATATAAAATGTTGCTGAACGATTTGCTTCAGGCTTTTTTGAAGTTACAGGCTGCTCACCAGAATCCTATTGTGTTGTGTTTAATGTGCTTCACGCTTCACCATAGGTAGTACTACACAGGATAGATTTCCGTTCAATGCATTTTACATTTTACAAAAATATGGCAAATAATAGGCTTGCTCAGTTATTGTTAACGTTAGGTCATGCTGAATGCAGTAGTCTTGAAAAAAGATTGATTTCTCCCAACGGGTATCAGAATTTAATAAAGCAAATGCATTTTATATATTTTGAGCTTTTCTGAGGATGAAAAAAATATTGGTATTCTTAAAATTCTGTGCTTCTAGAAGGGGACAAGAACACCTTGCAAAAACAATGCATTTCTAACCTCTTTGTCACTGTATTATTTCTTTTAATAGAACTGCTTTATCCAGTTTGATGATTATTCTCCATACTCATACTGACTTTTTATACTGTAGTAGGGAGCAGAATGACATTTCAGGGGGGCAGAGTGGTATATCAAGGGCGAGTGGCAATTCTAGGGTCATAAAGCATATCTTGGGGGGGGGCAGAGTGGCATATTAGGGGAGCTGAGTGGCATTTCTAGGGAGCTGGGTCCCTTTGAGGAAAACTTTATTTTCCTCCTTCATGTAGTTAATGTATAGATCAAATAACACATGAAAACACAGCTTTGCAGGTATAGATCAACTGAATAAAACATACTAGTTGTTAAGGGCATTAATAAATAACACATGGAACTGGGCCTAGTTGTTGCAGCTGCACTCTAACTAACTCTTACATATCTGTCATTTCAACAAATAACTTTCTCAAGTGACAAAAAAATGAATTTTCAAACACCACATATAGTATACTTGAAACTATAACTTGATAAATAAAATAGAAATTGAAAGCTACGCAGTATCTATGAGGCAGGGAAGCTTATTTATACAGTGTTAATTCACCAGGTCTTTCCTACTTTTGTTTTGAAAGTCATTGATCTCAATGAAAAAGCTTTTTGATGTATTCTACTTTTGTTTGAAGACATAACCATATGTTCATTAGAGTCTTCCCCTCTCCAAATGATGTTAAATGTACCATAGAGTATTTACCTTGGGATGATTTGTACATGGCTAACTTTTTTTTTTACATAGAAACATAGCATTTGATGGCAGATTAGAACCAGTTGGGCCCATCTAGTGTGCCTTGATCTTGTCTTAGATCCAGGAAAGCCTTATGCCTATCCCATGCATGTTTAAATCTACTGCCCTCTGTAAAGTAAAACTTGCTTACATTATATTTAAAGCCTCTAGTTTTAGACTCCCCCCTAGTTTTAGACTTCCCCATTATACTTTTTAGCAGAATGAAATTCTTTGCAGCTACATTGTTATTTTTTGCACTAACATTGAAGATTATAGAAAACATTGGTTTAGTAAGGAAAAACAGGGTTTTTTTTCCTAATTGACTGCATTCAGGGGTTCAATACACAATATACAGTATGCAGCACTGGTATTTACTACAGGGTTACTGGTAGATACAGAGGAGGAGAAATGTTAGAACAAGAGGTCATCTAAAAAAATCTTATGTAACAAAGTTTTTACTGGTAGACTTGTAGGTAAGTGGAAGAGCCCTAGCAGCAGTGGTAGAGGCTAATACAGTGATGGGAAAGATGGGCCGAATGGTTCTTATCTGACGTCAAATGTGTTTCTGTGTCCAAAGCAGACAAAATTTTAACCATGGGGAATTTTGAATAGCCTAGTAGAGCCAGCCGTGACATCCCATTCGATTGGATGTATTATATTTTTAGTATTAATTTTTGATAATATCCTTCCACCTTAGGGGTGTCTTATTCTCTGAAATACATTTATGAGGTTTTAGAAATGTTATGACGACTTTTTATGTGTGCCAATATAAGTTGATGAGCGAATGCTCATTGTTGACATTGGCAGGCAAGGAGTTGAGGAAAGAAGGGGTTGAGGGGGTGGGGAAAGGGAGAACAACCAAAGGAGGCAAAGACAAAAAAATGGCCAAGTGAAGACAAAAACAACATCAGGAAAGCAAGGGACTAATAAAAAACACAAACTGAACTAAGGGAAACAAAAGGTGCACAGTTGAGGGGCAGAAAAAAAGCACATAGTGAAACAGGGAATCAAAAGATGTGTCACATAATGTGATGTGCTGATCAGCTGAGCTATGGATTTGCTTTATATACTAAATTGTACATCTTCCTACAACATTCTGGGGAAATAACATCTGTGTGTTTTACATAGGAACAAATAGAACACAAGGTTTTACAGTAATCTTTACAGAAATCACTGTGATTTCCGCTGCAATTATTTCATTCATTACATGTTTTAAATTGCTGCCTCACCCTATGATATTGGTAAGAACAGTTATATAGAGGAGCTGCACAATCATTTACAATCTCTACAGCAAGAGGTTCTAGCAGTCATCTTACACAGTCCAGCTTAGTCCAGTTTACCACTTGGGCTGATCCAAATGGATACAACGCAGTGTTCAGTAAAGGATTATTGGGGAACAAAGATTTGGATGAAATGCCTTGCTTATGACTTTGCTGTGATTTCAGTTGGAAGATACAAATGTAAAAAAAATAATGGATGGTGTCAGTAAAATTGTTTCCAGACTATTAGTCTGTAGGGAGAAGCAACAGATAATCTCCCCTTGCTGTTTTCATTTTAGAACTCCATCATCTGTTGTGGCTTCCTACAACCACAAGAAAGAAACAGGAAGTACTGGCCAAAAATATGAACTATTCTTGAGAAACAGTAGATCCACACAACTTAAAATAGCACTCCATTATGAGAATTCAACAAAAAATCCAATTTAAAGCAACGTTACCCTAGTAACAAATGTTTAAATGGATTTATATAAACTGTTGCTGCATCTCTTGTACAGACAATCCTTATATACAACAATCCTTATATACCAGCATCAGTGTATCAGTCTTTGCTAAGCTGTTAACATGTTGTTCTTCCTGTGCTTTCACAATGAAAGGGAAGGGTTATACCATGCAGTAGATTAGCTTTCATATGAGGGTAGTTTAAACCACTGGTAAGCCTCAAGAATAGGTAGATCAAATTAGACTATGTCAGGAAACATATAAAAATGCCTACCTCGTTCTGAAATAATATTCTTTGAACATATCAAACTAAGATCAATCGATAACAGAATGAAGGCATGGTAAGAGTATAGAGAAGGAAAGAAATGGCTCATGATCCGAAGCCTACCACATCATCTGCGGCATGGCATGGACATGTATGGCTGCCAATGGAACTGGGTCACTGGTGTTTTCTTATGGTATGACTGCTGACAGAAGCAGCAGGAAAAATTCTAAAGTCTATAGGGCTATAATATCAGACCATATACAGCCAAATGCTGCAAAATAGATAGGAGGGTACAGATGGACAATGACCCAAAACATACCGCTGAAGCAACTAAAAAAGTTATTCATTAATGTCAGTCACCTGACCTCAACCCAATTGAATATGCATTTCACTTGCTGAAGACAAAACTGAAGGCACAATAAATCCAGAAACAAGCAGTAATTTAAGACCGCTGCGTTAAAGACCCGGCACAGCATCGCAAGGGAGTAAACCCAGAATTTTGTGATGTCCATGTGTTCCCGACTTCAGGCGGTCATTCACTACAAGGTATTTTAAACAAAGTATTAAGAATGATACTTTTGTTTATGATTATGATAGTTGGTCCAATTACTTTTGAGTGCCTCAAAATGGACTATGTATGAAAACTGATGTAATTCCTAAACCATTCACCCAACTTGGATGTAGATACAACACATGAAAGCTGAAAGTCTGTACTTCAATCACATCTTGGTTACTTAGTTTCAAATCCATCTTGGTGGCGTACAGAGCCAAATTTATGATAATTGTTTTACTGTCCAAATATGTATGGACCTAATTGCATGTGCCTTTATAGTATCTACAGTAGAATCAGATGCAGCTTAGCAGGAAGACACCCACCTCCCCACAGGTTGAGACCTCTTGTTTGAGCTGTCCTCCCACATTCTGAAGATTCACCAGGTGGAAAGTTTAGTCAGAACCTGGGCATGTTCTTAACTTATATATTTGGATTGAAGCCAGAATCATGACTAAAAGAACAATTAGCTTGACTAACGTTTGGGTTGGTGTCAAAAGATCAGAATGTCACAACAGGCTGGGTTCAGAAAAAAACCCAAAAACAAAGATGCAGAGCACCAAAGTGCCTAAAAGCAGCTCACTGCATGGGCAAAGGTAAAACATATATATATAAAATTTGATATATCGGTTACAGAGGGACTAGAATGATTGACACAGTGTGGATAGATAAACATGTAACTTGCTTTGCATTGTAATCTGTACCTTTATGCTACATTTGCAAGGTATGAAGAGGTGTTACATACTGTCTATGTATCCTGAAAGTGCTAAGTGTGGAAGCGACAGGCAACCTTCCCAGATGTATTTATGGCTGTGTTTATGTAGCAAAACACATGCCTACACCCTATAACAACTGCAGAGCGTTGGAGTAGCTTGGGTGGAGTGTGTAACCTCATGCAAATTCCTAGTGATCTCAATGCTTTGGTGACAGACCTGTAGGATTTTGCATAGTTTGTTATTTAACAAATGTTTTTTTTAAAAAAACAATAAAACTATACCAAGTATTAGTATTTGTTTCTGCTTAACCATTACATAAGTTATGGTGGGTAAAAGGTGATGGAAACCCTTCCACTTAAATTTAAGGGGTAGTAGAAGTATTATTAAACACTCATCTACAAACACCAGACAAGCCAGAAGGCTTGTTTTTCCCTCAGAAATCTCAAGGTGCTGCCACAACCACAAGGGATTCTGGGTAGGCGCATGCAAATAAGGTTAACAATTATCACCTTTGCCTCTATATCCACTTTATACATGGATCCCTTGAAAGTAATTGCCCGCTGTACAAGACAGCCATTAGACAAAACTTTACCCACCATAACTTATGTAATGGTATTTCTTAGCTACCCCAAGCCTCCACTATTAAGCCAGTATCACAACCTCATGCTGACGAGTCCCATGAAGGACGAAACAGCTGTCCATGAGTGATGATCCGGCTATTGTACCTCTTCCTGAGTTTTGTCCACTTTTCCTGATATCTCTATTACTGTTGACAACTCCACTATCCAACCAACAGACCAGGTTCGTTGCCTTGGTGTCACCCTCGACTCTGCTCTCTCTCCTTCATCCCTCACATCCAGTCCCTCACCAAAGCCTGCCGCCTCCACCTGAGAAACGTCTCCTGAATCCACCCTTTCCTCCACAAGAAACCACCAAGTTACTAATCCACTCCCTTGTGATATCCCGTCTGGATTATTGCAACTCCCTACTAACTCCCCCCTCTCCCGCCTTCCACCGCTTCAATCCATCCTCAACACTGCAGCCAGATTAACTTTTCTCTCCCGCGTTCCTCATCCGCTGCCCCACTTTGACAATCACTTCATTGGCTCCCCATACCCTTCAGAATCAAATTAAAACTTCTAACCCTGACCTATAGAGCCCTCAACAACTCTGCACCACCTTACATCTCTATCCTCCTATCCAAATACACCCCTGCTCGCCCCCTTCGCTCCTCTCATGACCTGCGGCTATCTTCTACTGTTGTTACCTCTTCACACTCCCGTATTCAGGATTTTACCCGCGCCGCACCCCTCCTGTGGAATTCCCTTCCCTGTTCCCTCAGACTTTCTGCCTTGTACGCAACCATCATTCAATGTACCTGGTTCTATTGTGGTCTGAAGATCAACAACTGCCCAAATGGTGTACACATAGTGAAACTTATACTTAAGTGAAAATTCTACTTAAGGTACCTTGATTCAGTCTTGTTTACTTAAGTTGTCTCACATTCAAGATTTGCGCTAATAACCTTAATTATGCAATGAAACCGATCAAATTGGTGGTTCATTGCACCCACTGGTATTCTGGCAATGATGCATTCTTACCTATACGATGTATAGTTTATTCCATTTGTTTTTTTTTCTTTATAAAAGATATGCACCTTTATATAAAAATGACCTCATTATCTTCTCTTCAGAAAGGTTCTGAAACTCTGTGTTCTCAAATGTTCTTATGATAGTACAATTCGCAGGTGGGAAATTGGTTGTAAAGCAACATTTGCAGTAATTGCTTTCTTTAATTACAGGGGATGGAGAGAGGAGCCAAGGGACAGTTTTCTACATTCAGCAGTTTCATTTCGACTATAAACCAGAAGAAAGAAGCCGCTGGGAACAGAAACTCACCTACACAACTTGTTATACCTAACAGTAAAAATGGTAAATAAATAAAATCATTATACACAGCTGTTCTGGGCCAGCCCTTCCTACAGTGTATTTTGTTTCATAATATCGATGAATATACATGTAACCCCTTTCAAGCCACATGCTTCTATAATTTGCATGAATAGAAGTTTTGATTAATTCTATTATGGAAGGATATTCCCACAATCCTCTCAATGGTTAATGTAAAGGGGTTGGGGGCAGGAGGGTCTCTCTGATTTGAAGATTATGGTCCACTTCTAAAGACTAGATTAGCAAGAACATTGTCTGGATTTAAGGCAACATCACACAAATGAATCATTTGGTGAAAATATATTGGATGACTTTAGTGAAGTATTGACAAAACAGGGTGACAGGGCACAGGCAGGATAGTCCTTGGACAGGGTGCTGGCACAGGCAGGATAGGACATGTATTTAAAGGGCAGGGCTGCACCAAATAACGAGGCTCATCCGACACAAATTAGTAGTAGCCACAGTTACCAAACCCAGAAGAGTGGCCACTAGAGGCTGCAATTGGAAACAGCACCACAATGGGTATAAAATATATAGGAGCCTGCACATACTTATACATACACACTCATGCACACACTTAAACAAATGCACTCATGCTAACACACACTCCCTTTTACTCTTATGTTAACACATACACATTCACTCTAACATACATACCTACATACTCATTCCTTTCCTAACTCCCTTATCGTATCGCTAACTCTCACCCAAACTGCCTCCCTCCCCTCAATCCTTTACCTTCCCGGAGACATTTTTCTAGCTACTTGCAACCAACATTTTACTGCAAGGTCACATAACATCAAGTTACATGACCCTACTATGTTCCTGCCTATGCGAGTGGGCCAGACCTGTCCTGTTTTACCAATTTTAGAGCAGCCTGCCACTAACTGCTTACGAGAGATAATACAATCCATTTTTTTTACCTCTCTGACGTTTAATAATCTGATAATGTAAAAGGAACAGAAATTCTTTGCTTTAAAGTAACGTAAAGTTTAACGTAGCTTAGTATCAATGCATATTTTCACCATTGATGGTATCCCTGAACCCAGAATATTATGTGTTTTTATTGTTTGCATATAACATGTATTGTATGTTTAAGGCAGCAAGCAAATTCCATTGTTCTCTCCCGGTGACGAGGGATACTCTGCTGCTGCTGATTAATTCCACGCACAACCAGCCAAGTACATTTACTTAAGCAGTAGATATGAATAGCACATATGTATAAAGGCAATATGACATAAAAACAAGATAAATAGGTAATACTAGCTTTAGTCAGACTTTGATATGAAACACAATTGACATAAAGATAAAAGGGTGGTAAGCAGCTCATAGATTTTTATAGATTTTGGATTTTTGGGCCCCCACATATGCCTGCCAACAAGTTATACTAAACATTTTCTACCACAGGTTTGTAAACTCTAGTCCATAAGGGCCAAAAACTGGAGCTTGACACCCCCTGTGCTGCCATTAAATCTATATGGGAAACATGGAGATGAAAATATTGACTTATTGCAAAAATGGTGTTTAAGGGTCTAAGACTGACTATGTGCAATCACTAAGGTCTAGTGGAGACAAGTAGACTGTTTATTTTCTGAACAAAAATAACAGCAACTTACAAAAACATGATGGTGCTCAACCTATATAACTTAAAATAAGTTTAAAGGTAATGAAAACAAGTAAGACATTATAAATTATTCTCGAGGACTACTGTGTATATCAAAGATACTTTCTCCCTTGGTGTAATTGGGAATGGAGTATTAGTACATATTGATGTACATATTTATATTAATTTAATATTCATAAAAAAAGGGACCATCAAATCTCATTCATTGTGGCAGATGATCTTCTTTTATCATGTGAAATATTTTTATCATATTTTTTACAGTTGTTAGATAACATATCCATCATTATAAGGAAGTAATAAAGTGGTATGTGCTATGGAATCAAGCTACTTTTCTTCTCTCACAAACATTAATGGGGTTCCCAGGTGCCCCAGGGCCCCATGAAGGTCATCTGAAACCTACAGATTTGGGCTAAACCTTGCACTCAGAGTGGTATTGTGCTAAGTTCCTTTGAAAACTCCTATTGATGATAATGTTCAGCCAATAGATCCTATAATGTTATGATGCAAAGTACCAGCTCTAATTTGAAAACAAGTCCCTCAAGAGAGAAGAGATGTTTTACCTGCTCGAGGATATAACCAAGATTAACCAAAAGCATTAAATCTATTTAACAACTTTGTACGCATTTTTGCAGCATCTACTTGCCAAATAAAATAAATAATATCATAAAACTGTATTTTCTCCAGAGTGCCTTTTTTTTCAGTTGTTGTTCAAGCCGAACCCCCTATGATGTATTTCCAATTTTCTAGCTGTGAAAACAGATGAGAAACCTTTCTCTAAAATCAATGCCACTGATGGCTGGTGATGTGTGGGCAGGTGTGAGTCATGTTATACGCTCGCAAGCTGACAGCGTACCATCTGCTTCTCTCATTCACAAATTCAGAACACGTAAATGGGGCTACACCATCATGATCTCCCACTCCGGCCAGGAGCGTAACCATCATTGTTACGGCCACTGTGGGCTATCTGTCCAAATAATATTATTGCACAGAACAAATAGAACAGAAAATAACTCTTATAGGCACAAACAGGTTGGTTGCCAATCACCTTTCGTAGAATAAGATCATAATCATAACACAAAATCATAAGGAACCTCTGAAGTGGTTGTGAGCGGCTAGCTGACCACCATCTAGTCTAAACCATGATATTTTTTTTGTACTTATACTAAATTTTATGCAACTTTTCAAGTGTCAAGTGATGTTAAGGTACCTGCTTGAATAAAAATGGCTGTATTTCATATTAGGTGTTGTTAACTGGCAATAACAAAGTGTCAGAATATTTTACAGGGTGCAGTAGGGATAAAATAAGTAAGCAGCAGTCATTTTCATGATATAATGTCCTTTTAAACACCTGCCCTCTGAGACCAGTAATTATGTTTTGACACCTGAACCGGTAGGATTCCTGTAATGAAAAATATCTTGAGTGATTTATGCACCGAAGAGTCAAAGTGAAGCAATAAATTTGCCTTGGTGTGGATAGAAGGAAAGTTGCGCTTTCAACCACAACTCTCCTGCAAACTCTAATGCCAATTCTCCCTTTAGTAACTAGACCCCAATGACTTCACTGCGTATTATACAGGGCTGATCATGGCGGGAATCTCCCAGGAAGGGCTAAGGTCACAACTAGTAACTAAAACGATGTCATTTTAAAAAATCCCGTTAAATGTACCAAAAACGTAAGTCACCCCGATGGATATTCATAAAGCAATAAAGATTGTCATGACACAAATTGCTGGAGCTGCTAAAGTATAATGTTTTATGTTCAGACAATATTTCTGCTGTGCAATATTTAATTATATACTACAGAATGCTTAATAGTTCTGTAAAAAATATCAAATGCTTGACGGTTTTTTGTTTTTGTTTTAAAGTAAGAGACCTTCCACCAATTTGCCTTGATGTCCGACAAAAACAGCGCATTTCCATTGATACTTTGCCTCCTGAGATGAAAGCCCCCATCCTTCCTGAACCTACGATCCCCATGCGTAGCAGAACACTAAGGGACTTTCAGTGAGTTAATTCATTTTCAAATATTTTTTGTTTTCATTAATATTGCACATCATCTACAGTGTAATCTTGCAAGCAGGGCCCTGTTGAACTAATATAATGAAACATAGAATTTGATGGCAAATGAGAACCATTGGCTCTATCTGGTCTGCCCTATCACACGGATATTAAAGTACTTTACTGTATTAGCCTACACCACTTCTACTAGGAGACTGTTCCCTTTATCTACTACTGTCTTGGTAAAGTAGAACTTCCTTACATTACCTCTACTTTCTAGACTATGACCCATTGTTGTAAGATTGCTTCTCCTTTCAAATAGGCTTGTCCCCTGTATTTTATGTAATCCCATACATATCGAATCTTAGTCTTTCCTGATAACTGTTATCCGGCAAACCACTAATACTCAAGTCCCAATACTGATCTCTGAGGTAGCCCACTAGTAACCTGCCCTTTTGAGTATACAGCTTTAACTACAACCTTCTGCCTCCTGCCACTCAACCATTGCCTTATCCATTTATCTATTTTGACATCCATCTCAAAGACTGAAATGTATTCGTTTTCAAGGAGGGACTGTGTTAAATGCCTTACTGAAATCTAGAAAAAGCTATATAAACAGCTTGAATTATCATCTAACATAACTTATTTTGCCTGCCCGACAGCTGCTGAACTGTTACAAAGGTTTGGTGATATGTAGTGCATGCCTCATGCTCGGGTCTGACCTGTGAAGGTCCGTGTTAGGTTATTGTACTGTAAAACAACTGAAACACGAATCAACTTGCGCCTAATCAGGGTTCAACCACTCAAGCAATGTGTCTGTCCTTTGAGATAATCATCTAATTGCTATATTGTACACGTTCTTTTTTTGTATTACATAGGTATCATCAGGCTATTAGATAGAAAGTAAAGAACCTCACGACAAGAACATTATACCCTCAGGGGTCATTTTCTTTTATTAGTTTCTCTATAATTTAATTCTGTAAATCACCCATTAGGGGCCCCAAATTACGGACTATTATGGTGTGTTTAAAAGCCATACACGACTCAAGAGTGCTTTTCCCTGTGTGCATAAACACGTTAGTAGTACATTCTTGGGTAACATCAGGTAAACTGGTGAATGTAATGCATAATAATAGAGATCCTTTAGGTACAAGAACTGCATATATCTATTTTCACAGGAGAGCACGAGAGGAACACAATTCCTGCGATAATCTATACAACCTGATATTTATCTATATCTAGGATACCGAGAAATCATACAATGTCAGTGCTGGACTTTTACGCACTATTAAGCATCTCAATTGGCAATTTCAAGGTGTAGACAGGGAATAACTATTAGTACCTGCCAGGTCCAAGCTCCACTTTGAAATTCCCCCTTTTTCAAAAAACAGGGCTAGAATATGATCCCAAATCTATTTGAAATAAATATTTAATGTGTTGTTTTATTTTCCATTTTTGCTCTTGATGATTTAAGTATAGGTACATATGAAGCGAAGTGGAATAAGTCGTGATTGCAAGCAAACTTAGACCCGTCATGGATATTTTCACCAAGGCATATTGCTTTTAGTCATAAATTAGGGGACATAAATGTGATACAATGTGTCTTGCAAAAGGCATGTTGATTTTTCGGTTGTGGTCCCATCATTCATAACAATTAACAGCTCTTATAATCATTATGCGATCACTCGACTCTGAGTAATTACCTCTTAATCATGTTTACTTAGCTAATGTATATGTACGTAGAGCCTATTCCATCATAATACTGAATAATAATTCATCCTCTCCTAATATCCTGTGATGTCATCACCCATCTGCACTGTTTGTAACATGCCTTATCCCTTGCTTAATTGTTTCCAGTTTCTATTATGCAGATGCATCCATAATCCTCTGATCTTAACTCTTAGGGTGATTGGTTAAAAAAAAAAATAGTCATATGCGTATTCCATGCATTCCAAGTCCCTCACTGCATTAGCCTTTAGTGCTCCTGTTGGGAGGCTGTTCCACTTATGGAACACATTCATCCCTGTTACTAGATGCCTACACAGCCTTCATATACTAGACCAGTTAACTATAGGTAATGTTTATGTAAAAATAATATATAGCCTATTGAGAAGCAGTTATAAGTGTAGTGAAATCACCATACTAATCAACACAATATGTCTGCTAATGGCACCTTATTTAAGCGACATACAGGGTCATAAAGAGTAATTTCCATGACAAATGACCAATATGGAAGGTAACATCATCCCCCAGCAGCTCCACAAAGTGTATCCACCAAACCTGGAATTCGCATGCGAAGTGAACATTCAAACGTTTTGGTATGTCTATATATTAAGATTAAACAGCTAATTAAAACTTGATTTAGTGTGAAAAATAAATAAAAATAAAATGCTACAACAGTGACACCAAGTGGCCAGTTTATCTCAATGCAATCCACTAGTGTTTTGCAAGTGCACAGTAATAGAACTTTAACCTTTTAATTGACACTGGTTGAACACTAAATTATTATTAAAGTAGGAAGTATTCGGCACCGTAAAGGCAATTATCCCTGTATATATTTGCGGTGAATGTGGAGTATATTTGATGTAGTTAGTAACAGAATGTTGCACAATCTTGTAATACCTTTGCACATTACCACATTTTTCTATAACCTGGCCTTGATTCATGGCTATCAAAGGTACATTTCCACCCTTGCTCTTTCACCCGTAACATTCTCCTGCTGGCTGTTGAGCTTCTGGGATTATCCCAATTCACGCAAAGCTGATAGCTTTTAGGTAATATTCGCAACTAACATTTCACCTGGTTTTAGGTTTCACAGTAATTGGTTCACGTAATATGTATTTATTGCCACTATATGGCTGAATTATAATCATTCAACTTAAAGAAGGCCTGTCACATGAAATCTAAAAATACCGTATAAATAATATGTGTAATTATTATATACAACTTAACATTTTCTGTCTCTTCTGTTGAGAAGGTAATCTAGTTAGTGTCAGGTTAAGCAACAAACGGCCATACAGTGATTTTTGAAAATTCTTCCTTTGTTTTTCCTTATTTTATGTTAATTTCCTGTCTGTTTATATCCTTATAATAACTAATTTGTAGTTTGAATGAGTGCCCAAAATGTACATGGGAATATTGTATATTGTAGGAATTATAACATTACCCATAGTTATCAATGGCTATAGTGATTATGTCCAAGATATGAGCCAGAGGGGGTCATCACCAGATTCTAATGGATTATATCGCCCCTCAAATACAAGAAAAGCACGTAGCTGGGTGCTGTAGACCAGTAACAGCTGGAATCACACATCATATGCCGCCTTATCCATTTCAGGCAGCAGCTTCTACTGGCTGCTGTGAATTTGATAGATTTAGATTTTAAATGTTTTCCCACATTAATGCTAGTAAGGAGAAACAGTTTTAATCAGAATTCTTAAAAAACCTTACCATTTTTCCCCCGCAATAAATTTGCCAGTGCAGTGTTTCTAAGATTATTACTTAATTCTTTCACCAAGAGGAAGCTCCTCATTCACACACTGATTTATTATTCAATTAATATTGCATTATTTGTATCTTTTTCTCCCTTATCTTATTCTCGATGGCAGCTTATCCAACTAATCATAAACCTTCTTCCGGCTGCCACCAACATATTTTGTTCAAAATTCATCTTTATGGCTTTTGAACTAAGAAGTTAAAGTAAAACATTTATCTTTATTTCTTTTATGTTGTCCAGAAACTTTCTGTATTAATAATCAGCCTTTGCCTACCGTGTTAATCATTAAAATGTGTGTGACTAGTAATTACTATTATTCCTTGCACAGCTAAGAGTAAATGGTATAATTTAAAGCTTTGGGGTTCGCATCTCTGAAATGTCAACAGACCTCACTAGATAAAGGACTGACATTTAGTTACATGTCTTTCCTGACATAACCACCTATTACATTTTGCATTTCTGGACTTTCAGCCATCAGTAAACACAGCATAATGCAACTTTATTTTTATTTTATTTTTTACAGAAAATCAGAAAGAATTGAGTCATTTGTATAGAAAATCGCAACTATAAAAGCATGCTTTGTGTATCAAATATATATAGTTCTATGCGTATCTTATGTATGTATGTAAATATATATATCTATATGTATAAATATATAATTTTGCTCATTAAGCCATTCCATAATGCTATGTGACTAGTGGAAAGCATTATTTTTATGTGATTAAACATTTACAACAACAAATAAAATTACAGTTCTACTCAAAAGCAGACATACTATAATTTGAAAAAAGTGGATGTGTTAATTAAGTTATATGTGTTAATTATTAAAGTCGCTTAAGAGTGAAACAAAACTGTCAAGCATTGATGTTTCACCTTTGTTCCTGTTAGTTGACTTATTACTTAATCAAAAGGACAACAAACAGTAAGCTATAAAAAGAATCAGGTTTGTGAAATAGGTCAGTATCTACACATGGCAAATAAATTATTTTGAAAGGGATTTGTTATGGAAAAACACAGCTTTCCTTTCATCTTGCAGACAAGAAAACCTAACCACACAAAATGGTATTTGATGTCTTTATCTTGAAAGGGACAGTTAATGTAAACAAAGGGGGATCTTCTCCCCAGCTGGAGCGACAGATCGGGTCCGTATAGATTGATATTGGATAGTTGCCCACTGGGCAACTGACCCCCTCCTTTCCTCTAGCCACCCCCAAATTGGACACCTGAAACACCTGTTACGGGTATGGAATTAGAAAATCTTATGGTATTCAAAAAAAAAAGAAAAGAATGATATATATATATATATATAAAAGTGTTTGACTGGTAGGTCCCTTTTCTCAATATAAATGAACAGCCAGGGGTTTTGAACCTGCCTTTCATGTTGGTCTTTTTAGCTCAGGGTCCTCAAAGGCCAGGTGGGAAGATCTCAGCCTGATAGATTAATGTATCTTTAATTCAAAAAATATTTCATGAGCTACCCATTTCCCTAACCAGCTCTACAGATCACTTACAAACTTTATGACAGACTCCCTTTCGTTCCATTCTTCTAATATAACTTATGAAATGTTGATGTGCAGTCAATTTACTTGTGTATTATTTGTCATGAACATTATGGATCAATAGTATCTAGTGTTGTTGTGAAGGTCTCTTCTAGTTATTGTAGGTACTAGTTAAATTCATAATATCTATTCATTACTTTTATGTCTATTTTCTTTTTTTCAGGACCGATTTGGAGAAAGCAAAATCTACAGGAGAATGGAAAGCTGTATATGACTTTTATTTATCAACATTTGATTCATTCTTGGAGCTAAATGCTGCATTTAAGGTAATGATTTAGAATACGGTTATCAGCGAGTGTGATGTAAGAGGAAAGATTGTGCCTGCCAGATTGGGGAAAGAGTGTTCACAGTAAAGACGGACTGCCTGTCGCGATCCCCATAGTCTAACATGGAGATAGTAGGCTGCCCCCATCTTGATCACCATTCCCAATAGTTGACCATGCAGAAAGTAATGTCATTGAAAGTCGTTCAGTGTGAGACTAGCTCATTGGTTGTTATTTGTAATCAATTTGTATGTTTGAAGTGTTATGTGTTTATTTTAACAGTACCCTTTGAGCTGTACAAGAGAAATGGCCGGAGTTTATCTTTAATAATGCGAATGATCTTAATTGGTCCATTTGCTTGGTAGTCATGGATAGCAGAGGAACAAATCTTGCATCAACCGGTCAATCTATTCCATCTTAAAGCTTAAATGACATGAATTTGGGCATCATTGGTAAATTATCAGAATGCTGCATTGGATATTTTTTTATGTGTGGACTATTTGTTTAGGAGAGCTGGAGAGATGGCACATTTTCTTATGTGCTTCTGTGTAAGCATCCCAATTGACTTCAAAATGATTAACTTTTACAGAAAGATGTTAATGTATCCGTAAACACCATAGAAGACTCCAGAATCAACACAAAATTTGTGAATGCAGTCTATGATGCCTTATTAAATACTGTAAGTATCTCAAAAAACAAAACGATAGCATCAACATTTTATATATCATCAATGTCTATAACATATCCATGTTGCACGCTGGACATTTAGCCTGTATTAACCTACCAGTTACACTTTTCCTTCTACTATTTCAGTCTCAAGATATCCAGAAAGCAGTGCTCAAGGGTATTATTAACAGTCTCTTAAGAGAATGGAAGGGGTAAGCATACTTTACTGAAACTGGTTCATTTACAATTTCGACAGGTATTCTCATACAATAAATTTCTATGCAAGAACAAATACTACACCCCAAATAGATTTCAGTTCCTTTTGGTTTCCTGCCGTGTCTCACTTCTTTAAAGTAGTACTGCAACCTTAAAACAGTCTCACTTTCTAAATGACCCAGACATGTGCATTTTTAATATCACACCCTAGCATTCAGCTTACTGTTCGTGAGACATCTTTGGCACACATCTGACATTTGATGTGCAATTTAGCGAGCTAAGTAAATATTGCTATCAACATTATTATTTATTGATTTATATTGTGCCATAAAATTTTGGAGGACTGTACAATGAGCAAACAGCCAATACTATGAAACACTTTGGGCATACAGAAAGAAAAATGTTACGAAGAAGAATCTTATTATTATAATTACTTGATCAATTTTATAGCCAAGAAAATATATTAAATATGTATTTATTTTTTTTAGTATATAAATGTCCACTGATGATTTTGATAATGTTGTCTGTTGTATTATAAAATGATCAGATTGAGATAATCAAAAATGTTAACATATATATACACCAGAATCACGTGATTAAAGAATCTCCCACGCCAAGACATTAATTATATGGTGCGATATGTATAACAGTGTTATCTATTTTTTTAAAACTTCAGGCCAAGAACAAAAGATGATCTCAGAGCGTACTTTATACTTACACAGGTAAAATCATTGCCCGGTTCTTCCTTACAATTTTCCAATTTTTTGCTTTATAACGTAGAGATACATTAAAATCCTGTATTTGATTACTTGTTGTGCTACTTGTTAAGATGGTTTTGTTTCCAATAATTTGCCAAGTAGTGGATTGTGATAATATTTACATGTTTATCTTTTTTTTTCTTGCAGAACCCCCAGTTTAGTAGTACAAGTACTTACGTCATCTACGCACATTTACTCAGGCAAATTGCCACGCTTTCAGATACGGACCACCATTTCCTCATTAACTGGTTTAAAAAGTAAGAATTGCTCTTGTACTTTGGCACTTGGAAACATGATATAAGAATATTTGTTACAAATCCAGAAGTCTTCTGCAATTTAAGGAAAACATACGCTTGAATAAAACATAACATTAAATATGAATAATAATAACACAATTAGTGGTTTGTTTTAGCGCTTGATACAATTATAGTCATTTTATAGTCATTATTGTCATTTTAAAGCACATTCCCTCTTTACTAGGATGTCCCAGAAAAGGTTCAAGCAATTAGTTGACAGATTGCTGCAGTTTATCTCCCTACGGCTCTTTCCTGCAAAACCAGAAGAGTTTCCTCCTTTGGCCAAATGCACATGGTGGATTCCTTCAGCAACCAAAGTTCTGGCATTGTTAAGTAAGACTACAGGCAATTCTATTGCAATTTCAAACACTATAAACCTCAAGTGACAAAATATGGAATGTCCTAGTTTCTTTCTGAATGAGAAGCTAGCTCTGGAAACCTAAATCTTAGGTGCAACCTAGTAACGTGAAAGATTACTCCATCCAAATTTCACCTGTTTAGTTGATAGATGATTAGCCCTTTGAGAGTCTTTTAGATAACATTTGTATAAAGAGATATGAGACTAGCTCAACCAAGAATGGAAAAATGCCCTTTATCTAAATGATAATTGACCCCATTGCTATTTAGCTTGCAAAGTTGATCATATCCATTTTTCTTAGCCCATAAATTCTAAACCTGAATGATGACCAAGCGATGACTCCAAAAGATTTACGGCATTTGTAGGACCAAGGGATTAGGTTTACCACTTACTCTTTTGTGAGAGAGCATGCGCCACAAAATACTACCAAATAACAAATAGTTGAATGTTTATACAACACATATATGACCAAGGCAAGAACGCAATGAGTGGCAAGGGATTAGTTGTCCATAGTAAAAAATCAGGACCACTATAATATTTTTGTTTAAACTTGATTTGTTAGTTGTTCCATTTTAAGTAAAGCAAATAAAAATGGCCATATGTTACAGAACCGTTTTCCAAACTGATGTTCATGCATTCTTAATATTTTCCGTCACCTTGCTAATGAAATCATTCTAGGTGCCTGTGTGCTGCACTCCTAACTGTTCTCTTATCTCCAGATCTGGGTACCACTTGTAAATTAAGTTGCATACTTACAAAAAAACATATAAAATAAACAAAAACTCAATATTTGGAGGTCAGGTGCATGCTGGGATATTTTCTTCTGATCACAACAGGACTTTGGGCAATCCATGGAAATACCTACTGGCGCCCCCATGAACTCTTATGGCTGCTCATGCAGCAGATCTGTATTACTGAAACATTGAAAAAAAATCTAAACGTCCCTTAGAATTTTTGTTTTATCTAAACACTGATCATGGAACTTTGAATTTTGTTTCTGGAATGTTCATGGTATTGTAACTGATTTTATAGTATTATGTTGCCTAATTGTGATTTTTACCTACTGTATGTTCCTGCAGATGCTGCAAATACCCTCTGCAATCCACCTTTAATATCTTACAGCGACTTCTATAATTCCACTTTGGATCATATTGATCTCATTGAAGAATATCAAACCTGGCAGTTTTATGGAAACTCTCACAGGTCGGATTTATGTGTGTGTGTGTGTGCCAGAGTTAGATTAAGAGCTATAAAGAAGCTGCCTAGTACCTTTTTTAAGTTGCTTTTTAATGGTGTCTTTGTGGTATAGGGCAGGCAGTGCTTAGACTGGTATTGGTCTTTGTCCAGGCTTGAGAAATGATCAATGTAGGCCCAAACATAGTCTGTCCTGTACTGCAAAGACCATTTAAAGCCAGATTTGAAAAGTAATTTAACATATTTCAAATTTCTCATCCTGTGTAATGGAGCTTTGTAATGTTTGCTGCTATGGATGCAATTTTGCTTTGTCAGAAAGGCCCTAGGGTGGTTATTAATGTATTGCCCATTCAAGCCATCCCTTAAAACAACCTACATCTAATATGGGGATCAATAATAACTACAGTTTATGATATTTTAGGAAGGTGCTAAAGGATTGAGTTCTCTTGCTTTTATTTTGAGGATTACTCGTATGTCATGAAAATGTTATTTTTATGGCTGGAATCAGCAGCAGCGCCGTGTAGAAGGGAGTTTTTATACATACTGTAGTGGTAAAGATGTAGGTCTCTCCTCTCTTATTAATTGCATAACACTCACTGAGGGTTATGTTTGAGAAGGATTTTTGAAGCAAAACATTAATAGAGGAGCAGTCACTGTGGCAAACAATGTAATGTTCCTCCTGGTTGCCCCATGGTTGCCAGTCTGCACCAGGAGTACTCTATACCTAACCTGCATCCCACTGATACAGGCTCAGAGGTGAAAACGGTTTATTAGTTACAAAGTTATCCTACTTTCCACACAGTGGCTGTTTGGCAATTAGCACAGTGTGTGACATCAACGAATGTGCACAATATTGGCAAATCTTTCCCCGAGGATAATGAAAAAGCATCAGTTGGACTCCGCATTTGAATGTTTCTGGTTCCCACATCCATCACTCCATTTTCACAAATAGATGACTAACACGATCATGGTGTTAAAATTCTATTACTTTGTGGCAAAAAGTATTCTACATTATGTATCTAATATATATATAAAATAACATTACAGTCTGTCCATGCAGACTTGTTTACATACTCACACTGGCCACACGAGGGCATCACCAGTTTGAACAAAGCCTCAGAAACATACAGCATGGCTTTTTATTTATTGTCCTTTAATACTTCTTATTGGTATTGTAACAGGTAATTTCCCTCTTTTTCTTCCAGATTCTCCTTCTGTCAGTTTCCATTTATCATTTCTATCGCTGCAAAGAAAGTCATCATCCAGAAGGATTCAGAGCAGCAAATGATCAGCATTGCACGAGTATGCAGAGCTCTAAAACTAAAATAGTTTCAATGCTATTAAGCTATTTATTGAGTTATTGCTTTTCATATTAAACCAGCGATGATGTTACACATTAATAATTACAAAAATGACATTCATATTTATTATAGTCAGGGTAGTTTTCAACAGGGTTTCCCCTAATGTTGACAACACACAAGGTTTACAGGTGAAAGCCACTGGTGTCCTTCTTGAGAGATTCATGTGTGGTCCATAAGCCTACTCTGAGCAATGACATTTTATTTAAAAAGAAAAATAAACAAATAAAAATATTTAGGTTTCATACAAGATGTATAAGCATACAATATCTCACAAAAGTGAGTACACCGCTCTCATTTTTGTAAATATTTTATTATATTTTTCATGTGATAACACTGAAGAAATTATACTCTGCTACAAATGTAAAGTAGTGAGTGTACAGTCTGTATAACAATGTAAACTTGCTACCTCCTCAAAATAACTCAACGCACAGCCATTAATGTCTAAACCTTGGCAACAAAAGTGAGTACACTTCCTAAGTGGTAATGTCTAAATTCTGCCCTATGAGCCATTTCCCCTCTCCCTGACTGATTAGTGTTACAAGGTCTCAGTTGTTAATTGGGAGCAGGTGTGTTAAATTTGGTGTTATCGCTCTCATACTCACTCATACTGGTCACTGGTAGTTCAACATGGCACCTCATGGCAAAGAACTCTCTGAGAATCTATAGTGCTGCAGCACTTCGGTCAAGAACATACAGTGATTTCACAGGACAGGTTCCACTCAGAACAGGCCTCGACATGGTCAACCAAAGAAGTTGAGTGCACCTGCTCAGCGTCATATCCAGAGGTTGTCTTTGGGAAATAGACATATGAG
The DNA here is from genome assembly GCA_009364415.1 of Spea multiplicata. Lineage (NCBI taxonomy): Eukaryota > Metazoa > Chordata > Amphibia > Anura > Pelobatidae > Spea > Spea multiplicata. Next base: position 30,546 of record VKOC01017254.1, read on the forward strand.
TGCTGCCAGCATTGCTGAAGAGGTTGAAGGGATGGGGGGTCAGCCTGTCAGTGCTCAGACCATACGCCGCACACTACATTAAATTGGTCTGCATGACTGTCGTCCCAGAAGGAAGCTTCTTCTAAAGATGATGCACAAGAAAGCTCACAAACAGTTTGCTGAAGACAAGCAGGCTAAGTACATGGATTACTGGAACTATGTCCTGTGGTCCGATGAGACTAAGATAAACTTATTTGGTTCAGATGGTGTCAAGTGTGTGTGTGGCTGCATCCAGCTGAGGAGTACAAAGACAATGTCTTGCCTACAGTCAAGCATGGTGGTAGTAGTGTCATGGTCTGGGCCTGCATGAGTGCTGCCGGCACTGGGAAGCTACAGTTCATTGAGAGAACCATGGATGCCAACATGTACTGTGACATACTGAAGCAGAGCATGATCCCCTGCCTTCGGAGACTGGGCCACAGGGCAGTATTCCAACATGATAATGACCTCAAACACACCTCCAAGACAACCACTGCCTTGCTAAAGAAGCTGAGAGTAAAGGTGAAGACTGGCCAAACATGTCTCCAGACCTAAACCCTATTGATCATCTGTGGGGCAAACGGATGGTGGGAGAGCGCAAAGTCTCTAACATCCACCAGCTCTGTGATGTCGTCATGGAGGAGTGGAAGAGGACTCCAGTGGCAACCTGTGAAGCTCTGTTGAACTCCATGCCCAAAAGGGTTAAGTGCTGGAAAATAATGGTGGTCACACCAAATATTGACAGTTGGGCCCAATTTGGACATTTCCATTTAGGGGTGTACTCACTTTTGTTGCCAAGGTTTAGACATTAATGGCTGTGCGTTGAGTTATTTTGAGGGGGACAGTAAATTTACGCTGTTATACAGACTGTACACTCACTACTTTACATTGTAGCCAAGTTTCATTTCTTCTGTGTTGCCACATGAAAAGATATAATAAAATATTTACAAAAATGTGAGGGGTGTACTCACTTTTGTGAGATACTGTATGTAGCATGAAACAATGCCAGCTATCAAAGTAGGTGGCGTAACTACCACCAGACTATATGAGCCAATTGGATCAAACTTGTTATCTTATTTCATGTTTCTAAAAATACAAATCAAGCTGTTGCAAGAGAAACTTTGTAATGACATTGTTTGTGATGTACACATTACAAATCTCATTGTGACCTTCAAGTACAAAATGGTAGCAAACCTCTACGTCCCTCATGGGGTTAACGCATTTACTTGCCAAATCTGCACTTATTACATCATAAAACATCAGGGCTCTGAGTATTACAATCAGTTTTTTTTGCATAATACTGTTTTATTGTGTATGTTGTACAAAAGTATAATGTCATTATTATTTACTAAATCTGGCTTGGTTTTTACGATATTACATTGCATATATTGTAGCAAAGTCTTGTCGATAAAGTGTCTCGGAGGCAAAAACCTGACATGAATATGCTCTTCCTGAACATCAAAGTGCGAAGGCTGCAGCTCGTCAGTGACTCACTTGACGAGGTAATAATATTTGCATATTGTTTTGTGTCTTATTTGGAAATTTACAGTATTATTTTTGCATAAAATGTTGGTGTTTTTTTGCATATATATATATATATATGTGTGTGTGTGTGTAAAGTGTCCAATACAAATTTCTAACTCGGGACTTAAATATTAGAACTTAAATCCTTTATATATTAACTGATATCCATTTTTTCTTCTTAGCTTACAAGAAAAAGAGCAGATTTGAAAAAAAAGTTAAAGGTTACCTTTGTAGGAGAAGCTGGTCTTGACATGGGTGGTCTGACAAAAGAATGGTTTCTCCTGCTCATCAGGCAAATTTTTCGTCCCGACTACGGTAAGCCTATGTTTTTAAAAGCTACATCTTTGCAGAAAAGTTTCTGTATCCATATAATACATGACAGACTCACTGTATCATTCATGCGTACGTATTTGTGTTCCACTTGCTTAATGTAATGTCATGCAGGTGGAATGGTGTTTACTAGGTTGGAACGGTTAAGATAGGAGAGGATAGGTAAAATGGGGACACTAAATACACTATACACTAAATTGCTGATCGGAAAGAAATGCATAGAATATGCTGTGCGGAAAACTCAATTCATTTAAATGCATTTATTATCTATTATATTAAAATAACGAAGAAGAAGTAAATAATTCTTACTGTGATAGTCCATTATATAGGTTGGTTTTAGTAATTTTTCTTGTTATTTCATTTTCTTCACTAGGTATGTTTACTTATCACAAGGATTCTAACTTCCACTGGTTTAGCAGCTATAAATGTGATAACTATTCTGAGTTTCGGCTTGTTGGAACTGTATCCTTTTTTTGGTTCAAAAATTGTATTAATTAAAATTGATGTTGTACATAAACTATAATTTGTGTTGATTTACCATATCAAACTCAATGTAAGTACTGCTCTAGCATCTAATGGAATGATCCATTGTATGAGGAGAAGATGACTTTTCAAGTCATCAATTTGTATACATAACTCTGATATTTTAGAAGAATATGCAGCTCATATTGGCAAGAATACATAAGGAAAAGAAGAAGCACACATTTTTGTCCAAGTAACTTGGAAGCCCACATGTTCAGCAATAATGTATAGCACAGACTATGGTTGATTATCCTTAACATTGCAAGCTGATGGGACTTGCTGTCTATAACAGTATAACCCTTGATATCCGCTTTCCACCCTGCTGCTATAAGAAGCTCCTGAGTCCACCCATAGTTCCTTGTGATCAAAACGTGCCTGTAGGCATTGGATCTGTCACTCTAGATGACCTCTATCAGATTATGCCTGTAAGTATTATTTCTACCAAGACGAGATAATTATACCATTTATATTATTCGTGTGTATAATTTAATCAATTATTCAGCATGAGCTTAATCATACTTTATTGAATAAAGACTTTTCACTGCTCTCCAAAAATATATTTAACATTGATCGTCACATCCACATTTATAATATTCATGTTTATAATTTAATCAATTGTCCAGCATTACCTTAAACAGACTTTATTGAATAAAGACTTCCCACAGCTCCTTGAAAATGTATTTACATTGATCGTCACATCCATTCACGCTCGCTTTATAGTATACTCTGGCTCACAAGGCTTTGTTCGATCCATTCGTTTGTGACAATAAAGTTAATTTGTAAAGTTCAAAAATGTTAACTTTACTGTAATCTATTCTCTAATAATCTGTATAATAAAAGTGTAAGCCTTGCTAATTCGCTTTATATTATAATATGACTTTTTGGTTGGGTAATTTTTTTGGATGATTTAGCTAGGAGATGTCATCATTCAGGATAATACTATTTTGGTGCACAGTATGTAAATGGCTTGAATATCTAAACAGAGAAATTCTAAACAGAGAAATTCAGAAATGTCAGGCCTCAAGTTAGCCCCCACCAGGTCTGGTTTTACAAAGTTTGAAGAAATCAATGCAATTGATATTTGCTGTTAGGTTTGATTTACTAAAAGAAACCAATTGAGATTTGAACCTTGATTGGTTTGATCAGTCTACTCATTCAAAATCTAATAGGATGTGGAGAGAGAAAATAACAATTAAAAACAAGTACAAAGGGTCAAAGTACTTGGCCAGGCCACTCCTCTTAGATTTCAATTATTTAATTAATTATTTAAAATTAACCAATATATTACACTCCCCTAGTGTCTTACTTGTGCATATTAAGGTAACATGATGATGAATGAACAGGACATTATTTATTGCAAATCTTTATTTTTAGGAACTTGCACATGGTTTAAATGAGCTTCTAACATATGAAGGCAATGTAGAAGAAGACTTTTACTCAACATTCCAGGTGAGTTGTACAACTAGTGCAGTGATTGTCATAAAATTCTACATACAGTATATAGAAAGATAGATTGTATATATATATATATATATATATATATATATATATGCCATCATTTGTGTTTTCTTTTATCCCCTTAAGGACAATGGGCGGTCCCTAAACCCATTGAAATTTTGAGCCCGTACATATATGGGCTTTGTCATTAAGGGGTTAAAATATATGCAGTATTTCTTACAGTCTCATTATACATTCCCATTTTGATTTTATTTCTAGGTTTTTCAAGAAGAGTTTGGGGTCATTAAATCATTTAACTTAAAACCCAGTGGTGATAAAATTCCTGTTACCAATCAGAACAGAAAAGGTAAATTACTGATATATCATCACACTAAAAAAACAGATTATCCTGATAAAAATATGTCATTTTTAATTGGATTATTATTTTGTTAAACCTGTACTAAAAATTCAACATTTTTGCATTCTAGAATATGTCCAACTTTATGTTGACTTCCTTCTTAATAAATCCATCTACAAACAGTTCTCGGCTTTCTACTATGGATTTCACAGTGTGTGCTCTTCAAATGCTTTAATGGTAAGGCTGGATTTATCACCATTAATACTTTTAATCTTTTAATGTGGCAAGGAATGTAATTTATTTTACTAGTAAAGGCTAATGCCTTTGCCGATCTGTTTTCATGGTACTGGTAGAAATGATGGGATATAGTAGCGGTTGGAAGTAAATGTAATGTCGCCCTATACCTACACCTTTGGTATTTAACTACCCCAATATGCTATAAATTGCCAAGCTCCTAACTTCACAGTGGTCTTCTTTTCATCCCCAGACATCAGGGAAGGTAAGAAACTGCCCTTGGCAAAGATGGCACTAGCAATGGATTAAATTCCATTTCTGTTAAATTAGTACAAAAAAAAGGTTGTTGTTTTTTGTAAACACTACCAAACTAGGCTAATAAATAAAGAATAAATGCTAATTTCACTAATTAGTTGCTAGCATTTATATAGCTGGCTAATGTTCATTTAACTCTTACTTCCCCACGTTATTATGCTGAGTGACTGTATGCATTTTATGTGCGTGTTAGCGTAATTGCTATTTTGTTAGATTTTCAGACTTTCTTGTCATACCTAACAATTGATTAACCTTTTTGAGTGAGATGCACATATGGTTTTAATAACTTAGAAGTCCACGATAACCACACACCTTACCTTAGCAACGTTGATCCACAAAAAAAGCATGCTGATTTATTTGATTTGATTTATTTTTTAAATGAAATTGTTGTACAACCTGATTTTTTTTTAAGCTACTTCGGCCGGAAGAAGTGGAAATTCTTGTTTGCGGAAGCCCTGACCTCGATATGCTTGCACTACAGAAGAACACTCAGTATGATGGCTACTTAAAAACTGACCTCACTATTAGGTGAGATGCACTAGATCTGCTTTATCTATCCGAGCGCTAGAGTGGTGTAAACAGCAACCAGTCTGTGCGCTAACAGTTAATATTTGGTTATAAGGCTTATAATCACAATTATGTACACAAAAACAACACTGGAAGGGACAAAACTTCCAGAAAGCTAAAACACTTCAGTTATTTTGTGTGTCATTAAAATGTATTAGTTTTAATTGAGAAATAATTGTATATATTGTATTATATAGATTATGCCCCTGCCTTTCAAATCAATTTTTAGTTGTGGATCCAATCACAAACGTGACAGCATCTACTAACTATGCCCAAGTTCATTTAAACATTGGTGATAATATTGAAGCCATGCCATGCTACTTTGGGGAGGTACATTGTTAAGTTTGTGCCTCTACACAAGGTTTGTTGCGCACCTCAATCAGGAGCTAGGATTTATTAGAGAAAGGTCTCCCTTACACTGTATCATACAGGCCTGACTTGTGAAGCACTTAGGATATTTTACACATATGAATTAGCCGTTCCATTCCATTCCATTACAGAACAAGCAAAAACTGGAAAGGCACCGATCCTCCAACTTTTTTTCAATTCCCAAGCCCAATGTACAGCTAAAGGTGACCTCTGTGTCAGGATAGTGGTTTTTCTTATTCCAAATATTGGAACAGTGGATCAGCTTCATGTTGGGTGTTTTACAAAGTCTAAAATTGAAATAACCCAGAAATACTGTCTGCAGCATATTGATTTTAACAACATTTGATTGCAAATGTTTGCTGTATTAAGAAACTGCAAATCGATTCATTTACTTGAACATTAGACCATACTAACAAATGTAAATAGAGGTGGTTGGGAAATGTTCCCCCCCCCATAAATTAGAAAAAGATGACGTACATTCCATCAGGGCTGGCCTTTGGTGGTTAAGCTGGTGGTGTGGGGGGCTCCTTCACTTCATTCCCTCCTACATTAGGAAGCAATAGCATGCAAGAGGGGGCGCCAGAGCCATAGTTTGCCTAGAGCTCTATCAGCCCTAGGGGTCTTTCATTCCAGAGGTGAATGTGTGTAGCCTGTTTTTTTAAAATATAACTAAAAGCTCTTAGGTATTTATAATTCAGGATACCCTTATGTATAACCAAAATATTTTTTTAATTGTTCAGCTGTACCTCTACCAACAACTCTTCCACGGATCTACTATTCTGAAGCTCTAATATGACAAAACTTGTGTAACAAAATAGTCTAACCCATGATGACATGTCACTTTACACAGTATGTTTATAAACATACACGCCTACATTTGGAATATATTATAGTGCATCTTATATCAGATGAATACTCCTGTTTTGTAAATATAATGCAAGAAGTGAAAGGAAACCTTAGTCACCAATGTATCTATGACACTCCCATTGTTACTGTAAAGCAAAATAAGATAAAAAGAGAATTCAATCTGTGAAAAGCTGAGTCATCGGTTGGTTCTCCAGTTTTAAATCATAATTTCCTTAAAGGAACAGTCATGCTCAGGTATTTTGGTGTTGAACACATAACATATATTCCTTGCCTCCCTTTAAGCAGCGCTCAGCCAAGGTTCTAAGTCTCACCTTTTCTAAAGAGGGCACACTTATGTCTGGTAGGGTTCCGTACTAGTGGCTTTATAAATTAATTCAATTAAATTAATACAAATAAAAAATTGGGAAATATATAAAAATTTGGGAATACTGGGATTAGTGGAATTATTGTTTGCATTAAATAAACCCTGACCAAATGCGTAAGAAGTGATTGGAAATATTTTTTCTTCTTGAAAGAAGAGAGAGGGGAAGGGAAGTGCAAATAGTTTGGTTGCTAGGATAACGGTTACAAAAACAATGGGCTCTACCAAATACAATGTAATATCAACAATAGACAAAACAAAGACATATATGTATATATATATAATACAATTAAAATCATGTGTCTCTTTCTCCCAGACACTTTTGGGATGTTGTTTTAGGATTTCCCTTGAACTCCAAAAGAAGTTGCTACACTTTGCAACGGGAAGCGACAGGGTACCAGTTGGCGGAATGGCCGATTTAAACTTCAAGATTTCGAAGACAGAAACATCCACTAACTGGTATAGCTCTTTTTTAAATGCTTTTATATTTATAATTTGACCCCCAAACTTCTAGAATTAAAGGGTACTGTATTTTGCTGCTGAAAACTATGGATTCTACCAAACCTTTTTGAAGAATTCTCACCGGATGACTGCATAGAAACACATAGAAAGATCATGCATTAAACTGTCAAGGGGCCCCCCTCCTAGTAGGAAGCCCTCGTCTTGGGCACACAAACGCTTACGGCATTGAGCTTGACTTTCTCCATATGTTGATTGGAGTCTAATGGTGCAAGCAAGGGTGTCCTAATTCCGTACCCTGTTTGGCACCTGATGACTTTTACTGTAGCTACAAACCAACAATACTCAAATGCATTGCTTTCTGTACAAAGTGAATGTTTTATCATATACGTTTTCTTGTTTTCTAGGTTGCCAACAGCACACACCTGTTTTAACCAGCTCTGCCTGCCTCCTTACAAAACGAAAAAAGAATTGAAGCAAAAACTGACAGTAGCTATTTCCAATGCGGAGGGATTTGGACTGCAGTAAGAAGAAACCCAAGCCAGCATGACACAAACTTGGGACGTATTGTCTTCACTGACCATGCTTACTTGATTCACTCAGATGAGGACAGCGACGCTATTTACTTGACCACTTGATGTAAATGACTTCAAGTAGAAATCTATACGGACCTCTTGCTTAAAGGGGCAGAGCGGGAGCATACGAATATGCCCTGCATTTTCAGATTACAATTACAAAGAGAACCATTGCAAGTGAAACTGAGAGTGAGTGGGTTAACCACGGTGTAAATAATACAGGATTCTTTTGTAATGCCTGATTTTTGGACTGATATAAAGCTTGAATTTAGTTGTGATTTGTAGTTACATAGTAAAAATATTTGGCTAATGTGCCAACCGAGCTATTTCTTAATGGATTTAACATGCTTTGCTAATACCAAGTAAAGCTAGTATATTTATGACAAGTTGTAAAAATTGATCAAGGTTTTTTTAGATTTTCACATCACTGTAAGTATTGGGCAGGAATGGTATAACTGAAATGCACACACACATATATATGTCTATAGTTGAAATGTTGACATTACCTCGAAGGTGTCAAAGAGTCAGTTACTGACCCCTAACCTGTAAAGAGGTAGAAAAGAACGCATATGGTTAAAAGTCAAAGTCTTATTGTATACTATTATTTTATTTTTGTATTTTTTTTATGCCCTTCCCTGTGCCATTTTAGCCAAGTGTTGCTAAGCATAGGGGAGTAGCGGCGGTTTTTGTGGCTAATTTCATATGTCAAAAGTTGTAACACATAATTCCATGTATCATACATGTTCTACATGCAAGCAAGCAACAGTATGTGGCTGATGAGCAGCAAACATGAAATTCAGCTCTGTCAGTGCTGATCACTTATAGATAACCATACGGTAAAGACCTTGCAACTTGTGAAAAGTAACGCATATATGTAAAAGTTATTTCAATTGTGTAATTCCCTTGGTGAATTTATTACACAGATATGCTGTATTTTGATTGCATAACATTTACAATATGTAAATTGTTGATAGGAGATCACAGTTTTTCACATTTTTTTTGTTCAGATTGGCTCTTAACCAAAGTATCCTTAGCTGCGTGATGCCAAATGTGTTTTCACTCGTGCACTAAGTCCAAAAGCCTACAATTAGAAGGATGGGCATCAGCTAATAAACATTTTGGAGATGGTAGCTTAACTGGGGACATTTTTTTATTTTAAATTTATGAGAATAATAAGTCTGTGACTTATAAAATTAGTGTTTCTCAATGAGTTAGCAAATCTGTTTTTGATTCGCAGAGGTGCTTGGAAAATATTTAGTTTGTAAATAGTTTTTTGTAAAAAAAAGTACAAAGCAACATTAAATATTTTTATTTTTTCACAATATTTTTGGGGTATTAGGAGGGTATATACATCTGTGTATGATTAATGCCATGAATGTTCTACTATAAAAGTTATGGCAGTTTTATTTCTTGTTGATGGAAATGTATAACATTATCTTACATTACATTTCATGTATAGAGTGCTAGCAGATTCCATATCACTATGGTAAATAGGGGGGGGGGTAAATCTACAATAATACATAAAGTGGACAATATAAATAAAACATATTAAGACATACTGGTGGAAAGGAGAAGAGGGCTCTGCTCTTAGACTTGTGTTCTAAGTGTTCAGACTTACAATGTGTTCTATAGGTTTCTGGCCATGATTATTTTTTTTATGTTTATACTATGCATTATGCAAGGCCAATAATTAGACTTGTATTGTTTGAAAACTTCAGGTTCAGGCTATTCATAATGTATAATATATGCATCTCACCGAGGGCAGCCCATTTGGAGTCACCCGTGTCATCATTTGTTCACTGTATTTTGGGTTGACCTAGTCACTATTTTCCATGTTTATCTGTTCAAGCCTATTAAAAATTAAAATCTATGGGATATTAAGTATTATTGGGTCCTAAGATGTGGAAATTGCAACATGGCTACCTAATGTTGCATATCCTTACTAAGATGTAGTGTATGGATGATAATGTAGACTCAACAGCAGCTGGCCTGCCAGATTTTGTCTCTATTGAAACGTAATATGCTAGGAGATAAAACATAAAGGTCAGTAATCATACGGACAACATTTAGCAGCAGAAAATCCTACCAATAATGATAATGGACGTTTTTCTGGTGTTTAAATGGCTGCAGCGCAAACATGCTATTTATTTTTGGATTCTGAAATGTTGTAGTGTTCTATAGAACAGAATGGAGGACAAGGACAGGAGCTATAGCAGGAGCTATGTGTCCTGCATCATGGCTTTTCCTATGGTTCATGGAAGATATTGCCATGCATCTCTATACAGTATGATAGACAATGCCTGTAAAAGGCTGTCCAGATCCAGATTTTGAAGTTCAGAGATGTCAGTACTGTAAATGGCTTATGTCTGTAACTGATCTGTTCACCAAAGTCCTAGATGATCTAAAGAGCGACTTTACTATTTTCAAGTTTTCCATAGGGATGAGTTGCTTTTCAGTGCTCTTGAGTAGGACTTGTAAGTCTAATTTATTGAGACTTTGACCAGATCAGAGTGAATTAATAACTTTACTGACCAAAATGTCTGTGGTTATGTTAACATGACTTATCTGATCAGGTAGCAAAATGTAAATTGAACCAGGCGAAGCCAATATGCGAAATGAGTCTTACTCACCCTTCTTACACACAGACTCTTGTGTGCATCTTTCTTGATATGCAGAAGGAAGCAAGGATGGAATAGGAGGTGGTATTTCATCCATCTTGGCTTTGACTCAACCTCCTCCTTTCCTGATGAATCTGACAAGGCAAGCATTAGTCTTAATATGGGATTTAACCATTACTGTGTGATACATTTTAGCTTTAAGCTCCCTATGCTGTAGCTTAGGCTTTCTGCAGAGTGCTTCACATAGAAAGCAACCGACAGGGAGAGTTGGACTAGTGGTAGAAATAGCGAAAATAGAGCAGAGATATCATTAGATTTAGATTAGAATTTGATTGTGTTACAGTCGCCACCCATAAAACTGTACCGTTAGTAATGCTTCTCCTCCCCATTTGGAATGCCTTCTAGAGTTTAGTTGCTGCATAATCTAGATAATGTGTGGAGTATAGAACAACCAATACTTCATAAATATAACTTATATAAATCACCAATAAATACATATAGAAATTGTAGCTCTGGTTAATGGATTTTCATTGTAGAAAGTCTTTGATGTCTCTTCGTTAAGCACATTTGTATTGCCATATAGTTGTGCCATCGATGTTTTGTGTGATCAGTTCATGTACTGTGTGTCTGCTTTCTTGGCATTGCTGCGCCATCACTATTTTTATTTGGTAAAGTTTGCAAGACAGCGAGAAGCATTAAAAGAACATATGAGCCATCATAGGCACTTTAGTACATATGATAGCTGCCTCATCTTTCATTTTTTCCCAGTCCCAGTATGTGGATAGATTGAAAAGTATTCCCTTGCTTCAAGCAGTAAAAACTAGCGCCAGATACAAGCATCATTACTAAGCATTACTAATTGTGCCTTCTGTAGGCTTGTTTTAGGCACGCACTGCTGTACTGCATTTCTTATGAACACATAGAAAGCATGATCTTATATTATTCTATCATGAAATTATTTTGTTATTATAACAATAGATTATGATAATATACAGTGTTTTCTGGATAGCTTTTTATTGTTTTATTGTGTGTGTCTCATCAGGGGTGTTATATTTTAAATAAAAACTGTAATATTTCATATAGCTACTGTTTAACATATAATAGTTAAACCTATAATATTATTACAAAACAAAAAAATGTCTTATTATCATAACTTCTAAATTCAAAACAGGCACATTGTGTTATGGGCTATTGGGAAGACAACTGCTAACTGCATTAGAATAAGTTACATGTTGGCATTCACCTAACAGTACAGTATTTTAATTGTTTTCTACATTTTTTTTAAATTTGGCTGACATTATATATTGCATTCAACATTTACACAAAATGTAACCAAAAAGAATTTAAGAATGTAATTTAAAAGGCATTGACTGTAAGAGACAAGACATAAGCACAAACTTATTGTAAATATGTAAGAAGTTCTTTGTATTTTCAAATAACTATAATTACAGCAGTAACAAGTGGTTCGCATTATAATTACCTGGCTCCTGCTTGACAAATGTCTGCAGTAGAGTTTTATTGATTTTAAACTATTATGGATCTTGGGATATTATATTTTTGAATTTATTGGTATCATCACGTTTAATAAAAGGAGCAGTTGTGTGAGCCCCCTACCCTTCTCTGCGTTGTATGGCGTTTCTTTAGGAAACACTATGTCATGCATGAAGCCGATACTCTAGCTTATTGCCAATGGCATAGACAGGGAACACTTCAGTTTATTGGACGGAGGCATCCTTGGGCACATAGTCACTGACTGATCAACTTGCATAAAGACAGGAACAGTGAGATAAACTTTGTCCATCTGAGCCATAACTATGGCTTTTAGCATCTGGGGCATTAGCCAAGGACCTGCCTTCCAGAAGCAGGATGGGGTCCAGGCTCATTGCGGCCACGCAGCTCAAGGATGCCCGAACCTTCCAGAGCCCCCCTGGGAAAGATTCTCCTCTTGCCTAATGGAATCTCATACCATGTACAGAGCAGGCTGTAATACTACGTTGCATTCTCAGCTAAATGTAAAAAATATTTAAAGCAAATGTAGACACATATTGTTTTTATGACTAAAGTTCCTTATTAAAGCAAAGTACAATAAACTTTAAAAAGGGAAATGATAATACTGATATAGCAGCCTTTCAATCTACTTATGTTTATGTTTTTCCTGGAACTTATGACCCATTGTTCTAATGTTTTTAAACAGCTGTTGACTTGTCTTTTCCGTGGTTTTGACAACTGGCAACTATGACCTCTCGTATGTTGGAAGCCTCTGGTCACTGAATCCTATATCTTCAGTACTTCATGGTAGCAAACATCTATGAGAAAAAATGATAACATATCAGTTGAATAGATTGAAAAGGCTCCATATTGGGGGGGTTAAAATGTCTTGCATAGAATAAGAACAATGTTATGTGATCGATGGATACATTATGGGGTTTTTTTTACCCACATTAAAAAAGAAGCAGTTTATAAGTTGTTTTTCCTTTAAACATTGTTCCCGGTGAGACTTATAACGAAGGCTTTCTTTTCAATCACATTGAGACAAAGGAACATTGCCTTTGTTGGGTTTTATTTATTTAAAAAAGTGTTTACTGTATAAATGATACCTCAGAAATACTGCTGTTTGTATAAATTATAAGTTGTGGTTGTTTCAGACACATTTCATATTTTGTAAATCAGGTCCAGTCATCTTTACGCATTTCTTAATAAATACATTGCATATTATCAATTTCTTCTGAACTAGCGGCTCGCGGTCCCTATGGGGAGGAGTGGGAGCGAGTCAGCCGGTTGGGAGTGGATGGGTGGGTTTGACAATATGGCAGGGGCTTGTGAGGGTGGAGCCAGGGGGCGGAAAAATTATGTTTTCCTAGGGTGGCAAAAATCCTTGCACCAGCCCTGTCCAGGACTAAAGTATATTCATTCACATATCCCCTGTGTGATTCATTTCAGTGAATTTTCCGGATGATATAACATGTAGAGGCATCGCTACAGCCATCAAGGAGCATATTCTGCTATTGGAGCCACAAACGTCCCAATATTTGGCACATTAGTCCATACCTGCTGTAAGGTTGTACAGCTCTATAGGTCTATTTCCTGAAAAATAATATCTATAGGTATGTTTATATGTCTGTCTATGTTCCATTGTATGTATGTGAATTATACATGGACATGTACATACTTCATAAATATACCTGACAGGGTAACAGAAAAAATGAGAATATTTTGGTCCAACTAATTACTTTTGTCCTATAAGCAATGGCTTCTGGAGGTGATTGAGAAATAAATTAATAGACCACATTATTTGAAAATTGTTTGTGTTGCCTATCCCAAAATAAAAAAAAACCCATAATTATGACATTAACTATTTTACTAACAAAAAGGATAAATACACATTTGAAGATTTTACAATGAACATTGAATTCAAGGTTTATATCAAATTTAGCTAATATTTATTTTTTTCTTACATAATGTCCAACCTTATTTTCAATTAATAAAATAGCTCTTAACATAAGTGAATGGTAATTCTCTTTGGAATGTGTCCTTTAGTGTCTTTTTTTTTTTAAATCCTTCAAGCCGGACATGTTAATGCTTGCCTATAAAATCCTCCTACCTGTACAAATTAATCATGGTTTTTATGTACGTGGAATGTGTGGCGGTATTTAAATCTAAAACTACTTTACTATTTGTTAACTAGTAACAGACAGCTCTGGTATTCTCCCCCAAAAGCATTGGATATGTTTTGTAAACAGTAAAGGTTTAGAGAAGCCTCTGGCCTTATCACATCCCTCCCCTTCCAAGTTCTCTGCCCCAGACCTTACTATTAGGTACGCCTGTTCTATTGCTTGTTAACACAAATAGATAATTAGCCAATCACATGGCAGCAGCTCAATGCATTTAAGTATGTAGATGTGGTCAAGAAAACATCCTGAAGTTCAAACCAAGCATCAGAATGGGGAAGAAGGGGGATTTAAGTGACTTTGAAAGTGGCATGGTTGTTGGTGCAAGACATGCAGGTCTGAGTATTTCAGGAACTGCTGATCTACTGGGATTTTCACACACAACAAGTTGTGTGGACAAAATTGCCTTGTTGATGTCAGAGGAGAATGGGCAGACTGGTTCGAAATGACAGAAAGGCAACAGTAACTCAAACAACCACTCGTTACAACCAAGGTATGCAGAATATCATCTTTGAATGCACAAAACATAAACCTTGAAGCAGATGGACTACAGTAGCAGAAGACCACATTGGATGCCAGTCCTGTAAGCTAGGAACAGGAAACTGAGGCTACAATTGGTACACACAGACTAATCAAAATTGGACAATGGAAGACTGGAAGAATGTCACCTGGTTTGATGAGTCTCAATTCCTGCTGCGGCATTCAGATGGCAGGGTACGACTTTGGTGTAAACAACATGAAAGCATGGATCCATCCTGCCTTGTATCAACGGTTCAGGCTGGTGGTGTAATGGTGTGGGGAGCATTTTCTTGGCACACTTTGGGACCTTTGGTACAAATTGAGCCTTGTGTAAACGCAACTGTCTACCTGAGTATTGTTGCTGACAGTGTACCCATCGTTTGATGGCTATTTTCAGCAGGATAATGCACCATGTCACAAAGCTCACATCACCTCAAACTGGTTTCTTGAACATGACAATGAGTTCACTGTACTCCAATGGCCTCCACAGTCACCAGGTCTCAATCCAATAGAATGCCTTTGGGATGTGCAGCTGACAAATTTGCAGCATCTGCGTGATGCCATCATGTACATATGGACCAAAATCTCTGAGGAATGTTTCCAGCACCTTGTAGAAAGTATGCCACGAAGAATAAAGGCAGTTCTTAAGGAAAAAGGGGGTCTAACCCTGTACTAGCAAGGTGTACCTAATAAAGTGGCCAGTGAGTGTATATGACAGAGCGAGTAGTGGGCAGAGGCAAACATAGTTATAATTGCAGTTATAGAGGTTATGTTTCTCACAAAAAAGCCCTCCCACATAGTACAGAGAGATTTAACTAAATTACAAAATTCTGTAATTCAAAACTGCTTTTGATTATGTATTTACAATGTGGAACAATCAGGAAGTTCTAATGTAACAGTTCTATAGGCTTCTGATCTGGGTACAGGGTCATATTCTGAAGGTAATGTTTATCCACTGAAGCTATTTCATAACCAGCTTATGACCTTACAATACAGCCATGTGGACATCTGAGTTAATAGTTTCCATAAATCGTGTGATTAATATTTCAGCCATTCACACCTGCCACATATAAAATGGTAACCCTGTCTGAGACTGAAATGTATACTTCTGTACAGTGAATAACATTGCTGTGTAATATCACATACATTTTCATTTATAGATCTGTTGGTAGGGACATTAAGCTGTCTGTGTCCCCTAAAAGGGAACATTCTAAAGGATATTCTAGTTGAGTGTCTGTAATATAATGATTGGTGTGTGATAGGCTTCCATAGTATTTTTAGATGAGCTGTTCTGTATATTATTTCTGAAGAGTTCATCTAAGGACTTTCTAACCCTAATGCATACTTATACTATATATATACACTCACTGGCCACTTTCTTAAGTACACCTGTTCAATTGCTTGTTAAAACAAATAGCTAATCCAGGGCCAGCCTTAGGGTGTGCGACCTGGGCGACCTGGGCAGCAGGGGCGTCTGCCTGGGACAGGGGCGCCGAGCGGTCGCTCGTGAAGTATTCAGCAACCGGGGCTTGGCGCCCCTAACTCTCTGTGACTCCGTTGCGGTACCGGCATTTCATGCTGAGCTCAGCTGTGAAGCGTGCACCCCGGGGAAAGGGGGTAGTGTGAATGTGTACGAGAATGTACACATTAATGTGTGGATGAATTGTGTAAATGCGTATGAGAATGAATTAATAAATGTGTGGATGAATTGTTTGAATGCGTACGAAAATGAATGAATTAATGTGTGGATGAATTGCTTGAATGATTTGTGAGACTGCATTAATGAGTGAGTAACTGTGTAAGTGTTTGTGTCTATCATGAATGTTTAAGTGATTTGAGGAAATGCAAAGATGACACATAGAGAGTGGGCTGTTTGCCGACAAAGATGTCTTACACTGGGCTGTTTGGGGACAAAGTTGGCTCAGGCTGGGCTGTAATATGTGTGCTGATCAGTAGAGTTTATATGTGAATTCCAATTAATTTATACCAGCAAAGTTGGGGGTGTGTTATTCTGTTCATCTGTATCTGGTACGGTCTGCTTCCATACATTATTAGTGTATACGTACAAATAGAGGGTTTGTATGTCTGATTCTGTTTATTTGATCTATACCTTTAATGCCAAGTTAACATGTGATTTTCAATATACTGTACGTACATATACCAAATGCAGGCCACGCAACACAGATTTTTGCTGTGCAATTGTATTTTTCAGGGACTGTCCCTCTCATCCAGGTAGCTGCCTTACTGTACTGCAGTGGGGATCATGAGCCAGTTGGTGTAGCACACACCATAGAAGCTCCCACGTAGCCTTCCAACTCCCTGAAGCCGACCACTGTGGGGTAATTCTAACTGTAAGGTGGGCAGGAGGTCACACCTGACCTGCCCCCTTCTGGTGCCAGCCCCAATGCTCCCTGTCTCTTGCCACACACTTCAACACAGGTGTCCCAATATAATAATGAACACACCTCTTAAAAAGGTATAGTTAGACACAATGGAAATAGGGAAGGATGGATTTGGGTCTCAAAGAGGCACCATCCCTCCTAAAGATGGACACAAATGAACAAGAAGGCAGTATGAGAAGCTAGGATCACCTCCATTTTACATTTCATCTCACTGTGATAAAAGCTGTGTTGGTGGCAACTCCTTGGTGAGCTATATAGGAAATTAGACCCTGGTGAAGAACAAGCTTTACATCAAGGGTACTGGGAACTCATAACATTTATTGTGGCCAGTTCTTCTACAACTAGTCCAAATACTTAACGCATTCTTCAAACCCTTTTCTTACCTGAACAATTTCTTGACCCTTTTTAGTAATTATGTTTTCAGAGTGTTGTGTTCATTGTATGAGGCATTTGCTCAAGTTTCATTGTTTGTGCTCCAGTGAACATTGCAGGACGATTCCAAGTGCTGAAAATAGAAAGAGAGAATATTGTATTTCACAGCTTGGCCAAACCATAGGAAAAACTGTGACTTGCCCCCTTTAATAACTCATGTCTTAATTGACACATGCCACTGGATTACTGGCTTTTACAATTTTATGTTGACAAAGTGTCAGGCACTGGATGCAACTTCTCGTTAATCTTTGTCAACAAGTTTGCACTAATTTAAATGCTAGTTACGTGCTTGAAACAATATTTTGAAAATAGTATAATTTTTTCTTGCATCCTTCTTTACACTTAATCTTGACTCAGTTTTATTCAGTTAATGTCAGATGTCTGACATAATTATGAAAGTCATAGTTAAACCTCAGCAGAAATATTTTAAGATTTCTAAAATGTTATATATATCTTTTGATTAGTCTATTAAATTCCTAAGATAAGAATTTTGGTTTGTTCAAAAAAAAGTAAAGACAATGGCATTATTTAAGAGCAAATATACTTTTAGATATGCTCCACAAGAACTGAAAGTGGTTTGTCCAAAAATCAATAATTGTAGCTGTTAATTGATCTCCAATTAACCTATGTAATTCACTTTCATTTAAAGAGACGTTTGCTGTTCACTTTAGAAAGAAAGCACATAAAAATATTTACCAATTCAGTGTTTTTTCCGTAATAAACACAGATACCGGAAACTTATGCTGCATTTCCCTGCATCCTGTTCTTCTGAAATATGGATTCTGTATGATAATTGTAAAACAATAAAGCCTGGTAGTGCACCCTAAAATGTTCAGGAGAATTGTCTTTTCTGTCAATTCTGTCTTTATGTCTATGATTCATTAGATTACTTAATTAATGAACCACAATTATTATTTAGCTGAGTGCTAGACCAGAATCTCACTAACTAGATATTATGCAATATACCCTGCAGTTCAATAGCCTTTTAACTTAATGTGCTTTATATGCTTATGTGAGTCACAAAATGCTTACTTAAAACTGACCTGACACCTTCTCTAAACAAAAAATGTAAGAAAAATATTCCGCTCATCTAGTCTGCCCATTTTTTCCTGATGTAAAACTCAGGTCTTAATCTGTCCTTTGTTTTGTTTTAGATTAAGGCAGGGGCATTGTTAGGTCTTCAGAAGATCCAGGACTACAGCTTATAGCAGATTTGATACCAGTGGAGTCCGCTTTGGGTTGTGGGTTGTGCACACACTGCACATATACACCAATCAGACATAACATTATGACCACCTGCCTAATATTGTGTAGGTCCCTCTTTTTGCCGTCAAAACAGCCCTGACCCATCGAGGAATGAACTCCCCTAGACTTCTGAAGGTGTGCTGTGGTATCTGGCACCAAGACGTTAGCAGCAGATCCTTTAAGTCCTGTAACTTCAGCGGTGAGGCCTTCATGGATCGGACTTGTTTGTCCAGCACATCCCACAGATGCTTGTTCAGATTGAGATCTGGGGAATTCAGAGGCCAAGTCAACACCTTCTCAACTCATTGTTGAACAATGTTTGCTTTGTGGCAGGGCACATAATCCTGCTGAAAGAGCCCAATGCCATCAGGGAATGCCGTGTCCATGAAAGGGTATACAAAGCATCACACTGCCTCTGCCGGCTTGCTTTCTTCTCATAATCCTGGTGTTTCTCAGGTTAGCGACGCACACAGGCATCCATGTGATATAAAAGAAAATGCGATTCATCAGACCAGGCCACTTCACTCCATTGCTCTGTGGTCCATGCTCACGTGCCCATTGTACGCTTTAGGGGTTAGCATGGGCATCCTGACTGGTCTGCGGCTACATAGGCCCTTATGCAAAAATGAGATGCACTGTATGTTCTGACACCTTTCTTTCAGAATCAGCATTAACTTTTTCAGCAATTTGAGCTACGGTGGCTCGTCTCTTGGATTTGACCACACGAGCCTGCCTTCACCCCCACGTGCATCAATCAGCCTTGGCTGCCCATGACCTTACCGCCGTTTCACTGCTTTTCCTTCCTTGGACCACTTTTGATAAGTACTGACCACTGCAGACCGGGGAAACCCCACAAGAGCTGAAGTTTTGAAAATGCTTGGACCCAGGTGTCTAGCCATCACAATTTGGCCAAAGTCGCTCAGATCCTTACACTTGCCCATTTTTCCTTCTTCTTGCCCATTTTTGAGGACGAAATGTTCACTTGCTGCCTAATATATCCCACCCACTGACACGTGCCATGAAAACAAGATTATCAGTGTTATTCACTTCACCTGTCAGTGGTCATAATGTTATGGCTGATCGGTGTATATATGTATGCACTCGGCATTAACAGACTTTGCCCTTCCGTTGTGCAGAGACTGTAGATGTCAATCCATTAGTCCCGGTGAAAATGCAAGATCACGCTAAATGCAAACTCATATAAAAAAAAAACATAAGCATGGGGGGTGTTAAATCACACAGGGCTATTTATAATTTAGACACATCAAAGGGAGCACCCTTTGCACACCACCAATAAAGGAACGAAACGGATGGGTAACAACAGAGGAGTGGTAATAAAAAAAATAATTGGTCTGGCTGGATAACTACATTTTCTGGAAATGGGATACATCAAATAAAAATACACATGAAAGTCAATGAAAATGAAAATAGTTTTATCCGAGTTTCAGTGTCACGAATCAGCCATATTGGAAGTGATGTTCCGTTTTCACCGGAAGTGGCCTCTTGACATCTGCAACCTCCACAAAATCACTTTGCATCACTCTAAGTGATATAGGGCAGTCATTGATTACTATGAACAGTGAGAAGATCTCTATTTACTGCCATTGGTGGTATTTTTGTGTTTTTTTTAAGTATTTCTTAAAGAAGAAGAAATAACTCTATTCAGGGCAGAGGTTCATCTTTTCTCATATTGGGCATGTTCCTACCCATCAGTCTGTGAGTGCAACCTTTCCTATTTCATTTATCATCCATATATTTTACATATTGCACTATTGTGTATTATTTATTGTTTTTCAAGTTGGTTTCCCTGCGCCATCCCCTTTGGATTTTGTTTTTGCAAATAAAACAAATATATATATCTGAAACATATACTATATACCATGGAAGCAGTCAACTTTGTGTTGTCAGGATTTGCATGCAATGTTGATTATTGTTGATTCAAAATGTTTAGTCATTTTTAAGGTGTTTGGTTTTGAGTACACATAATTATATTCTAATGACACTGAAAGTAGTATGAATCTTAGAGATGTATCTTGGAATTATCATAATGGAGATGTGTGACGCAGCTGTATGCATCACAAAACAGAAGATCGGGATGATCCAACCCTAATGAAAGACCTAATCTGCTATTATGTAGACATGGTAGGATGTCAGACACAATGCCTGCTGCATAAGCAAGGCAAAGGGTTATGTATCTATAAAAAGGTATCAGTCAAACCCATAGGCGATTACCTATTTAAGCTTCTTCTTAGATGTGTCAGGTTTACAAGGATGTTGAAAGTGAGGAGGATTTATGTTCATGAGGAGGATTTATGTTCATAGTGCTTTCTAAGAATATTTAAAATCAATGTGTTCAAATTCATTTCCGTGGCTTATAAAATGTCATATATTTGTTTGATCAATACATTCCTAAAAAGAATAATTACCATGGTCTGCTATCAGCTGCCAAGTGAAAAGAAAACGTAGCCCCACGGTCATAAAGTATCTAAGGATACACAGTCCCACAGGTGGCACTACCATATAATCAATATGGGTGGCTGCTTAGGGCCCACTATTAGACCCCTATGAAGGATGTAGGATGGGTGAACTGTCCATTCCTCTGAATTTATATCACTATAACATGTCTTGTTCAGTAACAAAGCTTGCATGTGATATCTATGTACTATATGCATCAGTATTTTCCAGTCTCATTTTCAACAGTACTGGTGTTAGGGACATCCCTGATTAGATTATTTAATCCTGGATTCATTGGTGACTCCCCAATTCAGATTATTCCACCAGCACCAAGGCAGCTGTAACTATTAACTCTGCACTCGGTCATTATTAACTCTGAATCCTAGAGTTTGTGGAAAACAGAACTGTATTTGCAATCTGTGTGTTTATCCTTGTCCTTGTTCACTTGGAAGCCTATAGTAGATTTCAGATACAGCTGTCACGGTCTAACTAAAATGTCACCTGCCTTATACATCTGCTGCTGGAAGCATTTGGATTGATACTCGCACATAGGCTTCTCATATAGGAAACTGTGCACCATGAAGATTGTTCGACGTGTATCTTGTACAGAAACGATATACAATTTCAGATGCGCCGTAAACCCAAAAATAAATCCAGAAATAAAAAATAGGTCATATGCAGCCATCCGCAGATAGAAGGCATGTTTAATCCTAGCAAGGGACAGAGGACAAAGGGACATCTGTACACCAGACTGAGCTTAACTAAATTTAGTTGACAGATTGCACAGTAAAGATGCTTCCTTTTCTGATGAACGTTTTGAAGAATAATGACTATGTTTTATAATTTAATGAGGATGGTGCTCATTATCCTTATTATGAGTTTTGGTCAAATTAACCCTGCTATCTTAACAGTATGCTGCTATTTTCAGAAATTAAGTGCTTAAAAAGCAGCATTATAAAAATTATTTCTAGTACTGTTGAATGCCCAAACCTTTTCCAAAAATAATTTAATCAAGTAACGTAAAGACTAATGTATTATTTTGGCAGGTATACTTAAATGTCATATGACACAAAAGTTGGAGCTGATAGGTTGTTGCCATAGAAACATCTTAAGCATTTCTTTGTTGTTATTTTTGTGATGAAACCTTCAGGAGGAAGTTTAAAACGACAGATGTGCTATGGATAATGTGGTCAACATACTATAAAGTGCAATTAAAGCTGTGTCTAAATTTGTCTTGTTTGTTCGTCTTGAAGCAATAATCATCCAGGCCTCATCCTTCTAATACAATATAATCACCTGCTCCTCATGGTAAAGAAGGTGAAGTAAGAACTGCCCAGGTTACAGATATTTTTGGAACTATGGGCAGAAACAAAGAAGAAGGACCCCATTGTTAAAATAAGTAAACTAAAGCTTTACCGTGACCTTGTGGGTGAAAATGGTCTGCTTGATCCATAGGGTCAGACATACAACATGCATATTGCTATTTACAATTCCTCTAAAACACCAACCTCAAATATGGAGTTCTAGAAAATTGTCCCGTGTTCTCTATCGTAACATAGACCCAAGCTTTTCACATGGCAGATGCTCCTTACAATCCTTGTCCTGTTGGCAGAGATAAGAGATGAGAAGGAGAAGCTCATTTGGACTGGATCTTCATAATGCCCAGTGTCACAAATTCAAATGTTTGCCTCACTGAATTTGAATAAATCTTTATAATATTTTATTTGCTTTTTAAGGGATTTCAAAACCTTTAAATCAAGAAGTGTGAATTTGCTCTCTTCAGAGCACTCATTGAAATACTTCAGACATTTTTTTTATGATTACCTTATTTGACCTACCTTATGCCTTATATACATTTTTATTTCCATATAGTGAGATTGCATTTTCATTTCACAAGCTCCCTGTGTTTAATTCATAGAGGGGCAGATTCATGATGTGCACTCCTTGTTTAATCCACTTCCTTTGGTCCATGACTAGCTTCATTGTGTGGATTTTGAATTGGTTTGTGAAAAGAAGCGTGAAGGTTACCTTTCCGTCAACACTGAAGTGGTAATGCTTTAATGTAGACATTATATTTCACACTGACTTAAGTTTAATCAAGCATTAAGACTGGACTGGGTGACCTGTTGATAATAACACAATTACTTTCTGTGCAGCCTATGCTGCTATAATTCTTCAGTTTACTACAGGTAGCCAAGTCCATGTCCATCATTGAATAATTACATAGTTTCAACTAGAAAAGGATTATGAGGGGATGTTTGTAATTATTCTATTAACGCTCAGAAAGATATAACATTAAAATAAAATCAGAATATCCAAAATAAATGACTAAAACATAATCCCTAATTCCTAAAATAGCTCTTTTTTTCACAATATATTTTTGTAGTAGCTCAGAAAATCAGCCTTAAGTAGCTCACAAGAAATGATAGGTTGGAGACCTATGGTTTTAAGAATATCATAATAGTATTACAAAACTAATAGGACCTGCTCTTCTAAATAAAGATACCGGTAATATTTGACTAGGTTATCTAGAGCTTTATTCATTGGCTTCTTGTTATAACTATTACACTCTCGCAATCTATATCAAATGATCTTTTTCTTTGAAGTCAGAAGCACAGTGCTCCAAAATAAAAAAAAATCCAGAATGTGTCCTCCTGTGCCAAAATTGTGTCTGCAAAGATCAATAAACCACAAAGTCTACAAGTGCCGGCCTTTACCTCTCCTGGCTGATGCATTCGACAACCTGCTTACGAGACTCCTACTGAAATTCTTTACAATTGCAATCGAAAGGACAGACAGGAGGTTTGGACCTTCCCCAGTGAATGAGATGATAAAAGGAAAGAATAGTGGGTTGGACCAGAATATACTGCTCCCATCAAAAAGGTCGTCTTTGCCTTTAGGCAAAAGACCAGAACACACTGTGGCTGTTTTCATTGTAAAATAAATAAATAAATAAATAAAACCATGGAAAAGATGACAAAGCAGATTAAAATTGTCCATAACACTTTAAAACTAGTGGCCAATAAATTACATTTGTGCAAACGCTCGCTGGACACACTCAGACACTTAAACTGACATACCCAGAGAGACATACATGCAGTAACATACCCAGACACACACACTAACATACCCAAAACAGACACACAAACATAGACACACACTAACATACCCAGACATACACACTAACATACTGAAACAGACACACATACATAGACACACACTAACATACCCAGACAAACATACATAGACACACACCTCAGGCCATCTTTTATTTCAGTATAATCGGACGACTACATCAAAGTGTAAATTAACAGATGGAATTCCACTAATAGTTTTTATCAATGGACATAAAAACCATGGAATACCACACAACATATTGTATACATTGTTTTATCACATAATAACAAAAACAGTCCTAATTGAAACAAAATTGGGCCCAACATAGGTGTAATGAAAGATGCCTATATAGATTTCATATATATAATTGACATTTTATTCTAAAACTCTAAAAGAGAGGAAATGTGGGCATGACTACCTTTATTTCTGAGAGAGAGATAGCCTTCAGTAACATTCACATGAATATAATTGTCTTGATGAGAACAGGATGAAATATTTACCCTTTGTATAAACTATTACTTAATGTACCCTCTACGTATTACTTGCATGTGTCATGCATTATCAGGTTAACCCAAAGCTGCTCCGATGGCTATGAATCATCTGAGACTTACTCAGTAATATTATGTAACATTTGGAGCTCTGCTCTGCTGACATTTACCCACATATCTTGTTGTCATTTACTCTATAAATGAATGGTTTTCTAATTTGAGGCAAGACATGAAAAAATATAGATTGGCACTCATGTAAAATAATTAAACATCGTATGGCAAAAAATATGGCTTGTTAAGAAGTTTTACAGGTAACTACTTGCTTTGTAAGATCTGTCAATATCAATTGCTACTGAAAATGATCCTGTATAATTCAGCTGCCCCATTGGCGCCTTCAAGAGGAAAACAAGAGGAGCAAGATAGATAAAAATAGCTCAATCAGACATACTAAGGGTATTAAGGAAAGGCCACTTCTACATATTTTAATTATACAACAAGTTATCTGCTTTAAATACTGCTCTTCATAACCCTTCGATAGCATTGTCCAAAATGTCTTGGTTTGTCGCCTTCACCATACCAAGATATTGTGGACAATGCTATGCGTCCAACATTGTGGGAACATTTTGAGAAAGGCCCTTTTCTATTCCAGCATGAATGTGCCCCAAAATCAGTGCCTGACTTCACAAATGCTCGACTGGACGAATGGGCAAAACTTCAGACAGAAATCCAAAAACTTGTGGAATCGTTTTCCAGAAGAGTGGAAGCTGTTATAACTGCAAAAGGGGGACCAACTGCATATTAATATCCAAGTATTTAGAATGTGATGTCCTAAAAGTCCCTGTTGGTCCCTTACGGGCCTTTCACCATAAATACTGCACAACTTTCATGTGAAGTCTTCACATGAAGATACATCAAAGATACAAACTATTGAGATCATGGCGTGTCTTTGAGCTTAATCAGTAAACCCAGAGTTTGCAGGAGAGCTGATCATTTTAAACCACTGACTTCATTAAGCAATAAGCATTCTAATCCCCTGTGTATATTCCAGTATCTCAGTAATATGATCATGTAAGTGGATGTATTTTAGATGTTTTTCTTAACTCTGAAATACAGTGTTCATTTTCAATTGAGCCTTTGTCAACTGTGCAAATGTCTTGTCAAGACATAGATTTTATTTGGCAACAGCGTAGCAGGAATATATGCTTGTTTCTCCTGATATCTGCACGGCACAAAGTAAGGTTGTTTTTGTGTATACTGGCAGGCTCTCGGACTCACCCAGCCGAATAAATCATTTGAACAGCTGTAAATTTTCCCCTTAGGCTGTGTGAGTTGGACTCGTGCAAAAGGAGGGGTTTTAAATATATCGAGCTACAAATGTCTCTCCTCAGCACCAAGTGCCTCAAACATGCACTATAGCTTGGTCTTTTAAATGTATTTATTGTATACGAAATATATAGCTTTCACCAAAATTTCCACGCAATATAATAATTAAACCGTACAATGCATAAAATGCAATTGCTCCCTGTTTTATTGCAGAGTGAATCTTTTCTCCAGTCCCTTAGTGAATATTGGCCTTAAACTCATTTATGTACTGCAGCTCACATTGTGTCCATTGTTTTGATTACATGCGGAAATATCTTATACCAGGAGCGGCTCAAATCTGCTATATATACTCCAAGGGATATTTAGTAAACCAACCAGAAAGCTGTTTTCGGATTTAGTTAACACATTTCGTCTGATTAGTGCATATTTCAAGCATGTGTATTTGCCCTTCCTTATTCAATCATCCAAAACACATTTTACATTCACTTATTATACGTCATTGAGCTCTTGGGCTTAAAATCACTTGCCTTACTGGAGCATATAGTACATTGCAATTACATATCCTGACCCAGCGGTTTCAACGGTTTAAGATAATTGATCATAAGCTTATGCAAGCAATGGTGTGGCAGTTTGGGATGTATTTAATTGGGGATAAATATCTATGTAGTTGCTGGAGACGCTGTCCTTGCCTGTGTGAGGAAGAGGGGGGGTTAATTAATCAAAAAATGATTAATTGACCTTAACAACATCCCCTTTGACACAGAAGATGAGGTTAGTGCTTCTTAAATATCGTGGCAAGGTATACTGAATGCCATATACATGAGGATCTAAACCCTAGTGAGCAACAAGACCCAGTTTTCCCCTTCACTGGTAAGATATCCAGCCAGCCAGCCGGATTTTCTCTAATGGCCCTCGTCATCTCAGAAGGCTCAAAAATCTCTTCTTTCCTTAAGGCAGTGTTTTTACACAGTACATTTTATTGCAAGAATAAAAAACTGTTTATGCAGTCACATAAGTCACATTAGGCAAATATTACATTATAAACTATTTTGGAAGTCATTTTCCTTTAAGACCCACTCAACTAATCCAACTTTGCCCTACTGAATTGCACTGTGTGGTTCAATTATTCAAACAGACTTAAGAAAAAAAAATCTATGCTTATCTGGTTTCTGCTGCACAAAATCTAACTGCTGGCTCATTGCTGCCAATTTTTGTTGGCTCAGTTATATATGTTGCTGTGAATAGAATTCTAACTTTGACTTAGTCATGGATATGAGACGTGCCTTTATATGGTAGGCCAACTGTACATATCAAAAGAATTTGTTCAGTTCCAGACCAACTTGTTTATTCAGTTTGCTTCGCTAACCCAGAAAATGTTTTCATTTTCTGTACTGTACATTGCGCAATCTCCAGAACTTTATATTCATTTAAGTTACGTGAAAAGATAATGCTGGTGTTATAGAACTTGATTTCGCTGTATCATTACTACTACTACTGTTCTGAGACACGGAATCCCTCCGGTTTCACCCATAGACTTTATTACTATTCGTATTCTTTTATGTTTTATGGTATCTAAACATTCCAACTGGTGCTCTAAACTTCTATATTATTTTGTGCATATTTTAGTTAAGTTGATATTAAGTATGGTTGCGTTTTTTTGTCATGGCAGCCATCTACTATTAAATGGAATGTGTGTGCAGGATTCACCACTGCATAATACTCCAACATCTCCAATGCACAGTGATAATTCGACATACGCCAAATAGAACCACACAGAAAGCCAAAATACAGAGTGCAGAAATGTGTTGTTATAAATATTATAAAAATATAAAGAAATTCATTCTAGACGCCCCTATCGTGAAACATGGTGTTACAAGTAAAATAAAAAATGAAATACTAGCAAGGTCCACTTTTGTCCATGTAGTGTATAATAGCATGGTTGATCTTCCCTTCATTTTTTCAAAAGTAGGCACAGAAATGTCAATACATAAAGACAAGAAATAGTCATAATTGTTCATAATCAGGTGAGCAGTTCACACAAAACGGATCCGTATATTACTAGTCATTATTGCAAGAGACATCACTTAATCATATGAGTTTGAAGTAAAAGGAAATTGCTCCACAACCACATCCTGCTAATTTCTTAAAATGACTGCATTTGTTCACATAGCCGTTGCTCACTATATGAAAATATACATATTTTTGTTTATAAGTGGTTGGCAAATGGCAAAATACAATTTAATATGTAAATACATACCATATGACCAAATGTATGTGGACACGTGACCCATCATACTTATATCAGCTTTTGT
Organism: Spea multiplicata; assembly: GCA_009364415.1. Lineage (NCBI taxonomy): Eukaryota > Metazoa > Chordata > Amphibia > Anura > Pelobatidae > Spea > Spea multiplicata. The sequence goes on from VKOC01017254.1 coordinate 59,060, forward strand.
GGCGTTCCATTCCATTTTAAAACCATGGCCGTTAATATGGAATTGCCTCCCTCCCTTTATGTCTACAATAGTCACCGTTCTTCTGGAAAGGCTTGCCACGAGATTTCAGAGTGTGCCTATTTAGCCAAAAGATCCAGTTCAGCCGGGGTCCCCCATCAGCATTCCAACCCCTGCCCTATATATATATATATATATATATATATATATATATATGAGACACAGTAGTCCAATGAACCATTTCATCCCCACCCCTAAAGGAGTGCCGTCATATTATTGGCTGTTTTTTGTGTAACTCGCTCTGTCTATTGGTTAATCTGTTCCAACCCCTAATTTGTATCAATTGTTTAATCACCCGCCTATTGTCCTGGTGTGTATAAAAGACCCAGTTGTCCTAATAAAGGTGGGTCTCTTCCTATATATATATATATATATATATTATATATATATATATATATATATATGTGTGTGTGTGTGGTGTGTGTGTGTGTGTGAGTCAATGACTAGGAAATGCTGCCAAATGTTACTGGCCTATCATACCAATGATGCAACACCGTCATAACAGATTTCACATTTAACTTGAGGAAAAAAATATTCCAGCTATCTCCAGAACTTTGCCAATCTAAATCGAGTTATTTTAAAACGGAAATGAAAGTTGATATAGAGGGGAAATGAATCTTTTCATTCCTACTTCATGGAACTCTTTCCAGTGCTTAGCAAAATGTACTTACTATTCGTATGTCTCAAAACATTTGTCTCTTTCTTGTCTATTTTTTCTTACTATATGAAAACCTGCCTTGGTCTTTTGACAAATTCACCTATTATTTAAAATAGTTGATTGACTGTATTTTCCCAGTGGTTGGTTACTAAGTGCAGAAACATATCTTAAACATAAAAATTGCTGAATTCAGACATTTTTCATGAGACGTTTGTTCATATACATGAGAAGGGCGCGAAAGATGATATGATGTATAGACCAGAGACTAGAGAAAGCACCCATGGACGTCAAGGAGGACTTAATGAAAGAGAGAATGGGAATCATGCAGAAGGTGAAAACTACATTAAAAAGAAAGCAAAAAAAAGCCCCTGAAGAACAACTGCAACTCTACAGCTACAGACGCCATCGTCCTCCTTTGTCTGATGATTCCAAACAAAATCAGTGGCAGGAAAGCTCTTCCATTGAGATCAATGGGATTGCTTTCCAATCATGTGTACAAGGGTCTGAATAGACCCCCGCCTGTAGTGCCAAATCAGAGCTGGAACTGACTGGTGGTAAGTAGATCATGTGACATGGCGTGTTTGGCCAAACTCTTCTCCTGCATTGAAAATATCTGTAATGTCCCTTTAAGTACTTTATCATACTTTCACTGATTGCTCTGTTAAAGTTATGTGATGTATGGTAGGTTGACATGTGAGGCAAATAGCTTTGAAAACAGATCCTTAAACAACCCGAACTCAGTGACATATCTTATCAGTAACTCCCGACTGAAATAGTCTAAGGGAGTGGAAATCATATAGTTTATTATGCAATGTCTGGTGTCTGGGAATGCAGCCAAGTGCACATAGGTTCATGGCAAAAAGTTTATAAAATGAATTTTTGTTAGAGCCTCAGAGGATCACATCAACATTCTGAAATGCATTTATAAAAATTATAGATTGTGCAATATACAGTAAATACTTTACTTATAAGAAGAAAAAAAAAACGCTCAGTATACAAAACAATTAATCAAAATGGACCACAATTCTAAAGAAAACGATCTTACCTGAACCGGAGGAAATGTATTTAATTGTAAATGAATAAAATGTCATGTCTTAAGCCATTTCTTGGGATGTTTTATGCATTCGATATCTGCCCAGGGCCCACCATGACTTCTTTCTCAGGTTTGATTTAAGGTTTGAATATTGTTGGATTTATAATTCTAATAGCACTGGGCTGCAAGAGGCTCAAGAAAAGTTGTACATGGCCCACCTGTGTCTTAACGTGGCCATGCCGGAGGAGGTAGACATGTTTCTGACATGATCACATTTTTTATTTCATTTCATTTCATTCAGTATCCATCTTTGTGATTCCAAAAGATCTTAACATAAGTGTGAATAATTGAAATTTTAATAATTTCTAAAGGTTAGGGCCATAGGGGAAGTAATAAATGTCCTCTGGAAAGACATGGCCATGGCTGTCCCTTTATGGCCGTATAAAAATGCAATAGAAGTTCTGAATGCTTTTTCAGCAGTGGGAAACATTCCGTGTTAAACTAACGGACGCATCAAGTATACTGTACTTTGTGACGTTCACACCTGACATTTATGTGATAACATTGTTGAATTGTCATTATCCAAGTTAACCTATAACTACTGTTAAATCATACAAACTGAGCTAAATGCATTGCTCTTCTGTTCTTTAAGGTATTGCCTCAATGACAATAGATAGTTTGTGTGAAATGTGACAGGCAATGTGTAACTACTAGTCTGCAAAAATCTTTTTTTTTTTATTACCGGTACTTTGCGGCATTCCTTTGTACTGAATAGCAATGAAATGATTTAGTGTCTTAAAAATGAGAAGAAGGTATTTATTAGTAAGATGTTACATTATTACATTGTGGGCTGCGCACGCAGATAGTCCCAGACTAGCTTATCTGCAACATAAGCTGAGTCCAAGGTGGATATGCACTAAATCATAGTTGTTACAGTTTTATAGATATGGAGAGATCTCATATAGAGATCTCTCTGACTATTATGTCACGCTACGTTATGGCTGATTGGTGTCTATACTGTATATATGAAACAATGTACAACAATATTTTGAAATATCTACTTCATTCTGTCAAACATATTTTTTCAAGATATTATATTGAAAAATAAAACTCCATCTTCTCTTTTTTCATATTGAAACATGTTGGCCTGTGATTAATATGCTAAACTTGTCCTTGGCATTAGATTGCAATATCCTGGACAGGCTTGCTTATGACAGGGCATATTCTGGCACCAGTTAAAATGGACTAGTGTTGAATGCATTTTCTGTATGTAGAATTGTCCCTTTCAGTCAGAGAAAGAGACTATAAAATTATATAACGTGATAATTTATTGAACATACTAGTCATAAAATATTGATTATAACACAAAACAATGTTCCTTTATTACGCAGTTCCGACTATGCATCATGTAATTCATTACAAATCTAGAACATATGGTTCCCCATTGAGAGATTAGAAAAAAGGACTTCACAAACTGTGCACATAGAACAAGGGCGTCCAACATATGTCCCGCCAGATATCAAGGAGTAGCTCATATGATATTTGCAGGTGGAAGATTTGAGACAATGCCTGGCTCAGTGTATAGTGATGCGAGTTATGCTTTGCCACTGTTTGTGTCTGGCTCACTATATAGTGATGCAAATCAAGCTATACCACCGTCTATGTCTGGCTCACTAAATAATGATAGGATACTTTCTGTACCACTGTTTCTGGAACACTATATAACGATAGGAATCATGCCGTGAATTTTCTCTGAAAAATGAGAAATGAAAAATGAGTGAGGCCTACACTTCATACATTTCTGCTCAAGTGGATCACTGCAATAAAAACTTGGAAAAACATTGAATATTCAGGTGAAAATGAACTTCACAACGAACTTTGGCTTCATCAAAAGAAAAAATGTTTCAATGCCCCCCACATTTTCTGAATACAGCTTGTACTTTCGAAGTTGCAATTTGTTTTCTTGTGGTGAACAACAGTGCCTGCCTGCAGACAGCGATCTGGTCACCAAGAGTCACTCATTGCTCCTGTGGTAAGTAACAACATTTTTGTTGCTAGAACCAGATCTCCTCCAACATTTGTTAGCCAAAATCAACGATCCTAACTGCAGAAGTAAAAGGGAAAAAACCTCAACAACACCCTCAACAGAACTCGAAATCCAGTGCTTGTCTGCAGAGGAGATAAAGTAATTGGAAAGGTTTAGGCACTTTAACAGATTTACCAAGTATACCATTTTGAAAATGGATTGCAAATATAATGAATGTGTATTCTACACCTTTAAGAAATGTCAATATATTTTTACAGAGTTTTATACGAGTATTTGAAGGTCTCTTAAAAAACAGAGCCATCACCTGCAGAGGACAATGACCTGACTTTAGTCAAATGGTCATTTTTCTGTCGGGATGTTTATTTGCAAAGTGGGACCTAGTGTTCTAGAAGAACACATAGATGAAGAACAGATTGATCTGTATACACATGTTATCTTGTGTGTTGGACTCAAATGACATTTAAAAAAGGATTATTCTTACTGATATCCACTCTTGTAATCTCTTGTAATGTTTTCACCATTAGACAGTGCAATTTATTGTCTGCTAATAGGTTTCTTAAGGGGGCCATGCCATTGCAAGTATTTTGCAAAAAGGAATCCAAACAAATGAAGTGAAACATGTTTTCTTTCCTATAAGTAACTACTATCCATACCATTCCGGGCTGAGGCACCAAGAGAAGGTCACCCATATCTATTTATATATGTCAAATACTCACTGGTGCTTTGTAATGTCTAATATATGTCTATATATACTTTAAATCTCTGAAAATCTGGGAGATATATATATCAATAATAAAATGCCTCAAGGGACATTTTATATTCTGACAGAGATCACTGCTCCATCACATCATCGGTGTATAAAAAGAACTAATAAATGGAGAAAGGTATTGATTTTTTAAAAAACCTCTTGCTTACATTGTAAAAAAAAGTCAGCTTGGGATTTATATTTGCCATGAACAGGCTTTGTTTGATGTTCAATTGTCTCACCTCATCGGAACCTCTTCATAGAGCTCTCTGGATGAAGCACAAGGACATTGAAATGGCACAGCAATCCTAGAAATAGGCAAACATCAAGGGAAACTGAAGAACTAATACATTTTTTAACTAAGCAGACTAGTGTGTGAAAAAGTATATTCCTATGAAAGTTTCTCCATTTTTTGGATTATGTGAGAACAGAAGTAGAAAAATTGTGATGTCTGCAATAAAAATACTATTTTGTGGTAAAAATTATTGCAACTGCTGCTACTGTAGCTGGAAGGTAGATGCTCAAGAGCAGAAATGGATAAGGGAAAGAGAAGGGAAGAGAAGGATGATGTAGATGGGAAGAATGGGAGGTGGATCCTGAGACCTCAGTGACACTGGCAGTGTGCTCTAGCTCTAGCCTTTTAAACCAGGTAGCAGCACAGGCATCAAACAAAGCCCAACAGAAGTGATGTCAAGAGCAGGATCAAAGGACATATTAAAGTCTCCCCCAAGATCAAAATGCCAATTGTTTAAACTGATATGAAGCACATACAGTTGTGGGAGGGTAAAGCTGATGGAAAACCACTTAAAATGAATGGGGTAGTGGAGACATTAATAAACACCAAAAGGTAATTAGGGTTACGTTTTTGCCTCTATATCCACTTTATACATGGACCTCTTGAAGCAAATGTACGCAGTACAAGACAGCCTTGGAACAGAAGTGAAAAAGCCAGATCACCACTCATGGACAGCTGTTTAATCCTTAATAGATACTGGCTTATTGCTTGAGGCTTAGAGCAATATGTGAAGTACGCACAACATAAGTTCTGGTAGGGTAAAGGTGATGGAAAACATCTCTACTTAAAATTAAGGGGGTAGCAGAGTCATTATTAAATACTTATCTGCAACCACCAGATGTGAACAGAGTTCCCACAAGAGACCCATAACACATGTATAGCATACTTCTGTACAGTGCAATCTACTTGAAAAGGGAGAATAAGCTATCTTAATCTAGAAGATACATTGTTTCTATAGAAACCCTAGTACCTAACCTTTAGCTTTAGAGCCCATGTGCCCCTGAAGTGGGTGTACTGCAGGAACATTACCTGAGACAGCCACTTTCTGAAATCACTCAAGGCCGTTACTATATTTTCTGCTGTGTTATCCCCTCTAAGCGATATAAAATGACATAACCGTTGTGAAGCCCGAATGCAAAAGTTTCCATAGTAGAATAATAACACGAAGATGTTGTGCCTGCTGACATTGTGACCTCCGCAATGATAAGAAACATGGCAGGAGGGGGTAAACAAATAACAATGAGTTGGTTGGTGTAGTTGGAGGGCCTTGGGGCAATTTTTGCACAAGGGCCCTGTGGTTTCTATTTATGCCCTTGAACATATTAAAATGTCAGACAGAAGTTTACTGCCAGGGTTTATGACCCTGCTCATTATGTGTATCGTAAAGGGTCTTGGCTACGTACTCCCCTACCAATGTGACAGCAAATGGGCGGTCTCCTGGAGACAAACAAAGGTAAATTCCTATAAGAATGGGAAATTCATGGCAACAACTTTCCTTTATTGAGCATCTATTTATTGAACATATATTAACATCTGCAGGTTCCCGCAGTTTCTTTTACTTTTATAGAGTGTACATTTTGCTGGGCTTTATCCCTGTTTATTTTAATAATAGACCATTTTTATATTTTTGTATGTTCTCTCTTAAAGTTATTTTTTGTATAGGTTCTGTGACCTGTTTTTGCTCTGATTAAATATCAATTAATAAGTTCTGTCTTTGTGCTCTAATTTTAAATTCATAGCTATCAAGGATAGCTGTAGTTATCACGTTACTGTATTTTTAATTAGAAAGTTAAGCCAGCCCTGGCATCCACACTGCCCACATACAACCTGACCAGCACCCAGACTACACACATACAGTTTGCCATCTTTGTCCCTAAACAGGAAAGCATGAGTCAGCTTTGCCCCCAAACATCCCGGCCTGTGCCATCTTTGTCCCATAAACACCCTGCTTGTGCAATCTTAGTCCCCAAGGCTCAAAAACCATGTTGTGCCATCTTTGCCTTTCCACAAATAAATTATACACACAAACACTTTTACAGTCACTCACCAATTCACACTTTCATTGACATAATTAATTCACACGATCATTTATTCTCTCACTCATTCCCACTCTTTATTTCAATATTTTTACTACGCCCTTTCTCAGTATCTACTCCCCTTCTATCTACTCTCCCTTCTCATCTAACCCTCCCCTTTTCTCACTATCTCCCCCCTCTCCCCCTTCTCACTATCTAACCCCTTTCCCCCTTCTAACTATCTACCTCCTCTCCACGCAATGGGACTTTAAGCCTGGGACATGTGGTCACTATACACCAAAGGTAGGTGTGTTTGTTACCGTATGTGCATGAATGTTACTGTGTGTGTTAGTATGTCTTCGTATGTAATCATTGTATTGTGTTTGTACGTATGTTACTGTGTGTGTTAGGGTGTGTGTGTAAGTAATGATGGTAGTGTGTATGAGTATGTTACTGTGTGGGCATGTGTGTGTAAGTATATTAGTATGTTAGTTTGTGTATGTTTCTGAAAGGTTTGCAGCACCTTTTGTTGTATCTTGGCCACTGACCGTGCAGGTAGAGGTGACTGGGGGCACTGCCCTGGGTCAGGCCTAGAGCAGCCCCAAAGGTAAATACAATACTGAGCATGTTAAACTTTGTCTATGTGTGTGTGTTACTATGTATGGGTCTGGGATTTTGTGTTACGTCACTTTACTTAATGTGCTCCATGATATTATCCTAGCAATAATTATAGATTTTTCTTTTTTTGGCAGTTTATCTTTTTTATTCAGTTTTAAGACAATGCAAAACATAAATAATAAAGCATACATGAATTATCCACAATCTCATATGCAAAAATAAAAAACTAAACATTTTACATGTTCCTATTGTATATGGATAAACCCAATAGTAATAGTATTAAATAATCACATTAGAACTCTCTTCCATGTACTATAAAAAACATGAGTACCATAATAGGCATACATGGGTTATCTACAATCTTAAAAACAAAAACAAATATAATAGATTTTTTCTGTTCATCTTTAATCTGCTAGAGATTACTAATAGGCTCTCGAGCCACTATCCTTAAGGTAGAAAGTTAAAATGTCAAAACTCTCCCTCCAGTATTAGAAGAGGGTGATTCAAACTTGGAGTGAATATCTAATACTGAGTTTCAATATACCTGTTACTGAATCAAGCCAAGGCTCTCATTCTGTCCTCATTGTACCTAGCTTTGCACTGTATGATAGTATTTCACACCGTCAAGGACAGCTGCCAGAGGTTTATGAACACAGAGTGTTTTCATGTAAAAAAACAGTAAACTCAAATGTCCCTGTCATATTAATATATAGGGGATCCTGGAAGTAATGAACTATAGGATTGTTATTTTTTTCTAACAATAAAAAACTTATATAAATTTAGAGTGGTCAAAACATTTTACATGTCATCTTTTAGCAAATCAATCCGCACATCTTCTTTGCTAATCTATATCATCTATTGTATATATTTTGTCTCTCGTAAAAGTGAAAGTTTGATATGCTATATTAAAACAGATCATTTTTGTCTTTTTCCAGTAGAGGCTTATATACAAGGAAGCTCAGTTTCCTGCTTGTGTTTCAGCCAAGGCAGAAACATTCAACCATTGTTCTTAAGAGTTAAGAAGGATATAAAGAAAACGCAACAATTTCTCTATTTCCGGTAAACTTACATTTATAGAATAAAGGCATGAATCTTCACCTTATATAAACCCTTAATTCTGATATTTTCATCACTGCTTTTAGAAAAAAAAAACAGGCTACGGTCAGTTGTGCTGAGCATGAACTAACATCCAAAAGATGCAGGATCAGGGACATTATTAACATAGGGCAACGGAGTAGCTTTCTTTCGAACATCAGCCTCCTGTGTGAAGAAAGATCTCAATAGGTTTCGGCATTAAAGTGGGCTCCTGGCAGAAAGTCCATCTGGGCTTGGGGGAGGCAACTATGGAAGGATTGCTCAGGGTCTCAGTGTCAATGAGGACCCTGCATAGAATTGCTCCATTTTCACTTTATTAAAACAGACCTCTCATAAGATCAACCTAAGACCTGGTTTGTAGGACTACAGAACAAGCATCTTTTTTCAAACCAAAACTAGATCATTTCTGGTATAAAAATGTGGGTGTAAAATGGATCAAATCCAGGTAAAAAGAATATGAGAAGAGCAGTCACCATGCAATTATGAACTGGGCCATCCCTAGTGGGATGCAGGACTTTGTTGGGGACAACATCATGTATCTACCATGACAGTAAACAGTCATGAGGGTTCAGTGTTTTGTCACGGTGACTTCCAAGCAACCAGGGGTATTGCTATGTTCCAAAAAGTAAAACCCAATAACTACCGTAAGATTTGTAGTGCTTCGGCACACTAACACTTGTACCAACCTTTTCTGAAACCCCATTCCTTGTATATGTATGTAATAGTTTATATTATTTAATAAATATTACATTGCAAATGTGCATATAAAATTATGCTGCTAACATAAAAGCATAGGCCTGTTTTGTTCAAAATGAGACCAAAAACTACAGTTTGGCTGCCAAGAGCATTCATTATTTGTGAACATCCAAAGTCTTTTTTCTTATTTAGATATTGCATACCACACACACTATGTTCCTGTATCTACTAAAAATACTACGAAATTATCCACTAGGTATCAGAAATGTTAGATTTGGAGGAACATCATGCTAATTATATGAAGGTGAATTATAACTCGAGCTGACAATCTATTAAACTCACTACACACGGGTGATAGATATATCACAATGAATAATGTTTTACATTGATCAAAATGTCAAATATTTTAAAGCAATAGGTTTATCCTTTAACATTGTCAAATATTAATATAATTACTATTAATTTACTGTATATACATATGTAGATTAATACACATCAACTGCTTTATACTGAGACATCTTTAACCAATATGCTTTGTAAAGTTCCAAATTACGGTATTATTTAATAAAAGTCCTAGATGCTGATGTATTGGTTGTCTTGGGGCAGTCAGAGGCCATAATACTAACCTAATTAATTCATATTTCTCATATAAAATCATTAGTAACACTTTCAATGAAATCCGAAATAAATAGATTATAAAATATGTTAATCTTGATGTATTACAATCAATAAAAAACTAGACCTAACATAATTTGAATCCGTATATGTGCAGCCCTGACACCGTCTTAAAATAAAAGATTTATTAATAACATTAATTAAATAAATTTAAATAAATAACATTTACGGAACAGTTATAATAAAATGAACAAATGCTTCCCTGCTGCCACGTGAGAGAGCAGGGCATAACCTCTTGGTGGCGGCCCTGCTGGTATCTGATCAAAGGTCAAGGTAACAATCATTTAATACGAGCCAACAATTTTATTTCCCTGACTAGTTTATAACAACTCTCTCTGTGGACAATGCAACATTTGCTGTGTTTCCAAATTCTTATCATATAACAAGATTCCCCAAACATTTATGCCTCACATTTACAAAGTAAAAGGCATTATTTATTTATTTCTCACACAGAAAAAAATGCCTACAACCTTGTTAATCAGTAATTTCTGTGCCAAAGTGCCATGTCACATTAGATAGAATGACTAAGACTAGCTTCAGTAATACTGTAGAACTTTTTTTTAAAAACATCAAAAACAAATTCATTTTCAGAATGCAATCCATCAGAGACAGATGCATTCTAAAGGTTGTGTTCCATAAATAATATCTCTTATTTACTATCATAAGGGCAGATTTGTATTCATTTTATTGTCAAAGGTTTGTCTAAACACTACTAAGGTACTAGAGATACTAGAAGGTATTTGCCTAAAGTTACATAGGGCATATTATAATGATTTAACCAGCATATTCTTTATAATAAATTCATATGATACCAAGTACAACTTCAAAAGGGATGATAGGCAGAAATAGTCAAATGTTTTAAAAATATTACTGGTGACTTTCTCATAGCTCACGCTAATAGTTGTATTTCCTTCATTGTGTCTTCATACATACAGCCGAGTAGTTATCTGGCATGCTGCAGCCTTGGACATCTATCACCCAGGAGTCTTGATGTGTGTGCTAAAGATGCTGTTGTATTCAATGGCGTATTTATGGTGAATTTACCTTTGGCCTGACCCAGGGTAGCACCCTTAGTGACTCCCTCCACAGTCGTCATCTTTTGTCTTAAAGAGCTTCCATAGTCTAACTCTAAACGGGCCAGTTGGGGAGATCAGAGATGTCTGTAAGCGGCCCATTGACCAGCAGCACACTGGGGGCTGAACATCCCAGAAGACTTTTGATTTTGCAGTCGGGGGACTGCCACTTCCCTGGCCCTGAAACCCCAGATCTGGATGGCCTAGGCCAGGATATGTCACTGGTCTTCTCCAGTCTAACGACCTGTTAAGTTGTGTATATGTATTCTTACCTTTCTTTACAACTGGACTTTTGTGAATTTTGTCTTATCAGGCCCTGCTGGTACCTTACATGGTATCAAAATCCATGGGGTTTTGTTTATGCCTAGGAGGTCTGCCTTCTATATTAACCTCCTTAGCCAAAAAATGCTATTGTGTGAGCATACATCTTGCTGCCTTTGGACTATAATCTCTACGTAGTATGATCCAATGCTCTCACAATACATAACGACTAGTACAGTGTATTTACAAGCATTATTTATAAAGAACAACTTCCTAAGCAGCAATTCAACAGTTTATTTTACATAGTCAAACTTTTAGATTTACCATAAATGGGACAGTTGTATTCCTAGTGAAGTGTATACATAAAGGCTGTTTACAGATACATCCTTGCCTTAAGATAAAAAAAGAAAAAATATGGACCAGACAGGTGTTGAAATAACTCATTAGACACGAATGTCACAAGGGTCATTTTCCACTAACTCACTAACTACCTTCCTACCATCCCCTTTAGCATTTTCTTTCAAAAATAGAAAAACAAAATTTTCTAAAATACTTTATACTTGTTTCCCACTCCATGTGAAAATGCTAATGTATAAGCAAATCAGTATTTTGTTTAATCTTCTTCCTATCACAAAATATGGGCGGATGGAAATATATCTAGGCTTAAATAGAGGATGAGTCAGTGAAATGTTCTACAGCTGTTCTAGAGTTGTCATCACTGACAGAAGTTCCCACTTGAGATACCAACCAGAATTTTGCTAAATAAGTTGGCACCTGCTGCTGCAATCTACCCTTTTAGTGACGCCCGTTCCATAGTTCAGATTAATGTCTATAAATGCAATTATTTATACCTGCAATGTGTGTTTTGCAGACTTAATTTCTTCAAATACTGTCTTAATATAGGCTGATTTTAACTGTTTAGCTACACATCATTCGGAAATTTCAATTAATGCATTTCAAATTCCTATAGATTATGCTTTTTGATTCTCAATTACTATATTAATGTGTTAAAAAGGGTGATTATATCTTAACAGGAAATGAAGCTATAACATCTAAGGTGGTTTCTAAGTGATATTGCTCATTATTAATTTCAAAAAGACAAAAAATAACATGATGTATTGTGTATGAAGTTGATCGCAGTTATGTAGGTACATGCAGTGAAATCATCAAAGGTTGAAGATCAAAAAGAGAACTATCCCTGGCAGTGGATGAGCACATTTCTTATTGGAAGAAATGACTGTGTAGTAATTTCCTAATTTTGTATTGCAATATTTGCATGACTAGACATTCTGAGGCTATACCAACCTTCATCCCATTTAAACAAATAATAACAAAATAAAGTTGAAGCTAAAATTAAATGTTTAGAATTGTCGTGACTCTGATTCTTTTTCATTCTGTGTTTTCGGGTTGTTCTGTAGCCAATAATTCCATAAAACAGAAGGTACCTAGTCAACCTGTTTTGGGATGTTAATAAGCCTTGGTTCACCTCACTTATGCCCCAGGCACACTCGAGTGTGTGATAAATGCTGCAGAGCCCACTAATATCTCTGTTGACAGATCTAAATTAAACAATGTTGTCTGTAAAGGGAACAGGTTTTCAGATTGCTGGATACCAAAAGTTATTAAAAATAAAATCCATTAATCATGTTTTTACGCATTTTCAATACAAATAGATTCCAAATGTCCTTATTTAGCAGGAATCTTTTCTTAAAGATAACCACGATTGAGGTGTATTTTGGAGACATGCATGCCTCCAACACTCACCAGCGTCTTAAATCACCTGTGTGCGATTTAGGGAGTATGTGTGTTAGAGTGAGCGTGTGCAAGATATGGAGGAGGCAGGGGCCACTGGGCCACTCATTTTTTCTTATCCCTAGGGCCCACTGAAACCAGAACAAGCTGCCCAAATTGCTAGCCAGACACCAGCAATAAAATCCAGCAATTATTTCAGTTCCATTGCACCACATAAAGGCTGATTCTGCTGGAGAGGTGAAAGAGCCAATGTTCTTGCGCTTTAATTATTTTTTTATTCAGTGTGGGGGAGTGGACTGTAAGCGCAAAGTTATGACCTTGGCAGAGACTTCTTTTAAATACTGGAAATGGGTTTGCTGTAGATCATTGTTCAGTGAACACACTTTTATAAACCAAATGTTATTTTAAGCTGTTTTATGGGTAGCTGGTATGATGAAATGTGTGTCTGTAGGAATGTAATTAACCCATTAGATGGAATACAATGAAGCATCACATTAGTTAAAGCCCATTACAGTAAACAAAGGCTAAAACGTACTAAGACAATAAAATGTTGCTGTTTTTTTAAACTTCCCCGGAGCAGCCAAGGAGTATATATTTCCAAAACTTCCTGTTTATTCTTGTTTCTTGCCAAAAGTTATTAAGTGAGCCCTGAAGTCTCTGTGAAAAACACATTCAGCCTGCCAACTATTTTTTTTTTCTCATTCCCCAGTTGGGAATGCAATACAGCCAAAGGCAAATTTGGTCTGGAGCTGTTTACATGCAGAACAAATTCCTAACTACTAAAACAAGACATTCAAAAAGACATTGTTACTTTCTGCATTAACACCACATAAAGATGTATGTTACTATAAGCGATATTAATCAACCAATCGGAGAGCATAGCAGAAAACACATGAAGATTGCATTTTAAACTGTTGTTCCCATACATCATTTTTATGCGTTGTTGGGCGGTTAAGGGCTCTGATGATGAAATGACTTCCTGTGCACAAACTTGTAACAACAAACTTTAGTGTAAAGGGTGATTTACTTATTCTTTTATTCAGTGTGGGGGGCTGGACTGCAAAGCTTTATCACTATAGCCACTAATGTAAATGATATGCTTGTTGGACCATCACATATGTTGCAATTGTGAGAAAATCACTGTGCTTCAGAATTACTTTTCATATGTAACCTCCAAGCAAACTTGATCAAACACACTCAATCTAACATCATACAATTTTACATACACTTCTCCTCTTCTCCCTCGCACCACTAATCATAGGTTCAACCCTGACATGCTATTATCATACGCTGACACACACACTCATGCTTACATCATATGCTAACACTCATGCATGCACACATGCTGGCACACACTAATACCATACATTAAACCCAACATGCTAATATCATATTCTTACACAGACAGTTATGCTAACACCATACAGTAACATGCACACACATACATGCACACTTTAACAACATACAGTAACATACAATTGTCCTAACAGCATATGTTGACACACACATGCTACAACCATATACTAGGAAACACTCTACTGCCATATAGTAACAATCACTCTAACACCACAAACTTGCACATACACACGTTCTTCCATCATCACTGCTGCTCACGTAGCTCTCCCTCTTACTTCGGATTCTTGTGTTCAGCTAGCACGCTCCCTGTGAGCCACCTCTACTACCGCGGGATCATGTAACATGCATTGCGTCACCCTGCTGGGCATTTCAGTTACCCTACATTATACATTATGAGTTCCATTATGAGGTCATAACAGATAAAGAGGACCAAGAGGGCAGTTAGGAGAGTATTTGGATATAAGAACAGATTTTTTAGTGGGCACCTGTGTTAAGGATGGGTATGCAGGTGAGTGTTAGGCACTTACATTTAATTTTGAAGTGTAAAGCACCCAGCCCAGGGCTGACATAGTGGGGCAGCAAATGGGACAAGAAAGTGTTCCAGATTGGATTTTTATGTAAGGAACCATGAATTGGGAAATACTTAGCAGGTAAAAGCAGCACAATTGGATATCAGGGGAGCAAGAGAACAGGGTCAAGCATCACACTAAGGCAGAGTGGAGGCAGAATAATAACCAGAGGGCTTGTGATGTTGAAATTTAGGTAAAAGGCTTCAGGATGGAACTTCAGAAAGTTAGTAGTCACTGAACAGTAGTAGGTGGATTGCAGTCAAATAAAAAGTCATCTCAATGTATAAAATTTGCTTTGTAAAGCCAAAGCCTTGGCGAGCCTTTCCTGCTAACCCGAATTTGGCCCTGTATAATGCATGGTTTATATGTTGAGATACAGTAAAAGCTAAACAACCACAACTCAATATCTGCTGTATTAACATCTTTGTGTCCAAATAAGACATAAACATTATACAAGTGGATATGCAAATAGAAGTCTTTCAGTCACACTGCATGTTAAGGTTAGCTTCAAAAAGAGAGAGAAGATGGGAAAACTTTGCAACAATGTTTACAAGAATCTGTTCAACATTAAACCGTTCAAAGTTTAATTAGAAGTCGGCAAAGTTTATTTAATGGCTTTCTGGCACTCTCTGACCTGTCTGGAACCCCCTCAGCAGATATTGCCCATTACTAAATCAGTACTAAAGCTTTGGAAACATTCTTATCAAACACGAAGCTGATTTAGAAATGTGTCAAAGAGCCAAAGATTTTGCTCTTTGCAACATGTTCTATGTTATAAAAAACCAAATCCTTTTTTGCACAATCATGTAAACTAGTTTTTTGCTGTTGATAATGCATTGCATTTAAGAGTACAGAATATAAGAATAAATCTAGCTAGTGTATGAAAGGATAGATTAATCCATTCTGTCAATATAAGTGATCATTTAAAGTTTGTTTTATATATATATATATTATATTAGATTATATTAATATAATGTGTGTGTGTGTGTGTGTGTGTGTGTGTATACACTCACTGGTCACTTTACTATTACATATGAAAAAAAGAGATTGAAGTGAGAAAAATATATATTCAGTTTTTTTGTCCAGATATTCTAATAACTACCAAAATCTAATCACTACCAAAACCACAGCATAAAAAAATATTTTTTTTATTTATTTTAAAATGTTATGTAATATTTCCATTAGTGTCCATGGAAAAATGTTTTTACCTTGGCAAAAGAATCAGTGTTTAAGTTCACATGACCGTAAGATATTTCGTTTCTTGTTGAATAGATTTATTATAGTTACCAGGATATTTCATCACACGGTCTGGGTATGAATGTCCGCTAATGATTCCTTTATGATTCCTAATGATTCACTCTGTTACTTTTAGACAGACTCAAACTAAATATTGAAATACAAAGCTCCAGTTTTCTGATACAAATATTTAATCATAAACCCATTTACCTGGGCTTGGCATAATCCTTTGAAGTGTGCTATAATCCTCTAAAATTTTACTGCCAAAAATGTGTTAATCCTGGGATAAAATAAACTCTGATCTAAACAGTTAAAAAATGGTAGTCCTTTATATTTAGCTGACATTTTTGGCACAAATTTTTGTTGACCTTGAGCTTTATGAGAATAGACCAAGGCAAAAATCCCATTTGAGATGAGATAACAAGACCTCTGATTATTACTGTCAGGTAAGGTGCTGTTTCATTTATAAAAAATATATTAGGAATGCAGGTTTGTTGTTTAACTCTTTCTCCTGAAGTTTTAATCACATACAAACAATGCAGATTATTTTACCTTTTACAATTTTAATGGCAAATAGCTATCAGTACCTTCTTTTGTATAGTATTTGAGGCAAACAGAGGAGAGATAATTTAACATGATTAAAGTGACAGTTTACTGTCCTTGACAGCCTTTCTAAAGAAGGATACATATTAAAGTACTCTAATATATTCTAATATGCAGTCTTCAGAAAATATAACCACTTAAGGACATTGGGCAGTCCCTAAACCCATTGAAAACAATGCATTTTGAGCCCGTACATGTACGGGCTTTGTCACTAAGGGGATAATGAACAACACTGTCCTGCAGCTTCAGTCGCCGTCCTCCACCGTGGTCTGAGAATTCTTGCCACTGACGCCACTTAGCTGTTTTTTAATGTATTAAGCCCAGTCCCATCACATTACATCAATATGCGTTAGAAAATCAGCAAAAGATGGGCATGCTAACACTGCTGCTCTGTCTCCTTCCTTACTTTTTTGAAGTTTTTTTTAAAAATTTCTATAATATTGTGGCAATTCAGTCATGGTCCAAGGGGCTGCATGCACCTATTATCTGCCAGTGCCTGTATGCCCAGGCCCGGGCCCTATGACTACTGCTGCTGCTCCTCTTTGACTATCCTTACTCTGTGGGAACCTTTTTTAATTTTTTTTTTAATTAGACTGTGGAAATTCAATCCTGCTCATAACGGCTGCATCACCTGCCAGTGACTGGATGCCCAGGCCCAGTCCCCTACTACTGGTGCTCCTCTTTGACCACCCTTTAATATTTTTATAATATTATGGAAATTCAACCCTTGAAAATTTCATCCAAATCGATTTTGCATGCCGTGTCAAAATTTAAATGTGATCCTGTTTGCAAGATTTGTTAGCATTCGCGCAAACGTTAGCTTTCCACATTGGCATAAACACTGCTTTATATTTGCAATATTCTGAATATATACTGTACACATAAAAGACATAGTGAGAAAATGTTAAAGTGTGGGGCTGTCTGCCAAACAAGAAAAAGAAGTGTTTCACTGCCAAAATGAGTCATGGAACTCTGAAACCCGCAATCGGCTATTTGACCAAGTCAGAGACTATCCTTAATTAGGACATTCTAAACGTTTCCCTGATAAATATCAGAGGATGCCTTCTCTGCTAGTTGGCCAACAGTAAATCTCCTGGGTGTATTTACTATACCACAAGAACTGAAGATTGTTGTGCCCATCTTCCAGGTTTCCTACCTCTGTCTGCTAGATCATCAACACAAGCTGTAACATGCTCTTGGTGTCCATGTTGCCTTTTATTTTGCCTTTCTTTCCATTCTCCACTCTATTCTTTTAAATTGCTTTTATCTCTTGCTGTTATTCCTTTTACTTTGTCTCCATACTTATTGTCTCCCTTCAAACTCTGTTCCACAATGCTCCCTCTTTTTGCCACAATACACTTTATCCTTTCTGTCCTTTAGCCTTCTTTTTTGCTCTCTCTCTTCTCCATTAAACCTTCCATCCTTGCTTATTTTGCTCATCACTATTGGTCCACATTCTGCATTGGGGCCCTGGCCTTTCGTTTAGCCTTTATATCATGGTACTGGTTTAATTGAAGAAGAGTAAGCAGAGGTGTTTTTGGCTAATTAAATCTACACCATTGTTGGAGATGGGGCCTTTGATAGGATGACCCGGAGCGTACCCTAGCGGGATGCGACCAGGACTGCCCACGGACATCGGGGGCTTTCCCATTGATGACGGTGTTCTTGCTGATGTCAGTGTGCGTTTCTGCTGTCAGTGGGCGTTCCCGCTGACATTGTGGGAAACGCCCCCACTTACAGGGGAAATGGGCGGGAAGTGGGCGTGTCAAGACCCCGCTTTCGCAACCCGGAAGAGTCAGGTGTTGACATAGATAGATATTGCAGAAGCCTTATTTGCATACAGAGTCACACTATATTTTTCTAAAATCTTTTTTCCCTTATGTGGATGTGCGCCCCATTTGGAAGAATTGCGTTGACCTAGATAACCAGAGAAGCAGTGCTTCTCCCAGAGGGTTCCCAGGTATGGTGTTCCTATTGATGGTAATGGATGTAATAGCTTTTTCGCTCTGGCCAATCAGCAGTCTTAGGCACGATGAATTGTCAAGATATTTTATCTCAAGTCCCTCAACAGTTGTTGCCCCAAGCCACTACATATTGTGGACTGCATGGATAGCACCTCAGACAATGAATTATTTTAATAAAAACGAAAAATTCCAAAGTCAAAATACAAAAACATAATTTATTTCAGACATTTTATACAGTGTTAAATCTTTACAGTAGGACAAATTGTGGCATGGGATTGAAAATATGTTCATTTCATCTCAGTAATACAAAGAATCTCTCTATATATTGTCTTAAACTTTATTTAATTTTGGCTCTCATGTAGAAACATATATTTGTATTATAAAAGAATCTGATGGAATTAATTTGTAAAGTAGTCCTTACCTTTCTTCTCCGGAATTGAATTATTAGATTGTGGTAATCTTCCCCAGTATTTATACAGCAATGACAATCACAATTACTTTCACAAGCACAGACCAACTCTTGCTTTCATTCATATTCACACTTAAATATACATAAGATACTTTACATTTTACAAAACAATTCCAAGCCTGCTACAAAATAGAAAAATAATCTGCTCTATTCCAAACATTGGGATCCAAAAGTGCATATTTTTACTTTTTTTCTTTTTATTCTTAAAAAAATATAGTGCTAGAGGAACATAGAATTTAAATTATTCTCCAAGCAGAAGTAAACGTCACAGCTATTAAAGACATTAGGTTTAAAATGTCTGAGATTAATTGCACAGGTACATCCACATTGCAATAAACCCACTCTGTGCAAAAGTCATCAACTACAATCATTCTATCCCTTTTTAAAGGAAACTACAAATGTATTAAATACCAAATTCACAAAAAAAAAGGTGCGTCACATTTTTTTATTACCTTCAATGTGAAGGAAAGGGATTTTGGGACTCCTATAATTTTATTAATTGTGGATCCAAAATCTTACAGATTCCTTGCAAATGTGCAAATTACAGTGGGTCAGAATAATTATTTTGTAATCCTTTAGGTTTAAAACTCTTTTGGCATATAATACTTTTTTAATTATCTTCTGTTCCCACAGATCAGTAGAATAAGGGCAAGGGAATCAATTCACTTTGCAATTAAGCAAAATACTACAAACTTAGTGATGTAGTGTGACTATTATGGCTCTGCACCATTTTTGTATGGGACACAAAAGAGATGTCATACTGTAACTATAAAAATATCTAGGCTTAGTGGTAGACAGCCTCGGAACATGGCATTATTATTTTTGGCAATAGTTTTAAAGGCACAACAAAAAAAGACAGCAGGGTTTCTCCTGCAGGACAACATGGCTTCAGGATCATTATACAGTGTGAAGTTAACCCCGCAAGGTCTCTTCTGAAGATAAAGCGGATTATATATATCATCACTCTAGGTGCTGGGTCCACCTTTGCCACTTTTTTTCCCATACAACTGGCAAAGAGGCTGGTTACGCTTCGCACATAATCGATGAACCCAACAACCGCTAGAGAGGCAATGATTTGGAGTAATCTCTTTTCAAATTTCCAAACATATGATTCATTCTCCCAAACAAATTATTATATGGCATGTTTATGGGAGGCCCAGGTCGCTCTTTATGATCAGTATAATCAAATACAAAACCAGTTTAGGATTTTAAAAGACCGGCTCCTAAAATCTGACACCTTATTTTGTTTTTAGTACGGTTGTTTAAAGTATTTGGTTTTCACCTTAACTCTCACAAACATTCTGTTTCTCTTCCTTTGTCTCATTGATGTATCTCTCTGTTGAATCTTAAGCCTTCTTGTAATCGCAGGCTGATTCTAAACCTTGCTACTTGTGAGGCCGTTATTATGTAATTATCTCCTAGTGTTGGTAAGCGTAAATCTGTGTCCTTTGAAAGAAGCGTCTTCTTACTGTTTCTAAAACAAGCAACAATGTATTTTGCTTCACGCAGCCTCCCGCTACGCTGCCGTGTGTAGTAGATAGGATAATCATTGGTAGAAAGGCTGTTGATTCAAGCAAAGTGTTTCCAAATGTAAGTAGTACATACTAAGTTGTTATCTCTGAACCTTAATGTGTATTTCATAAAAACTTGCTGCGTTTGATTATACTCTTTATGACGAGACAATCTAGTGTATCTGCAAGCATCAGATTTAAAGATCAGTTGGCTTGTTTACACTCCAGGCTTGTTAGACATCGAGAACTTTCGGCTCGGTAGGGCCCATAGCTAGTGGCTGGTTATCTTTACCAGTATGGTGATGTGTTCAAAGATTTACCCCAGCTCTGCCATTCAGGAAAGAGCCCAGATGATGCTCTAGGGCTCCCAAACTCATACAAGTCACTCTGTTGTTTCATTCTTTGGAATTTGTATGAGGTTGGGTCCGGCTTAATTGGTGTAGGAGTTTGCACACCATCGGATTTCCACTCTGCGTGAACCACAGAGTAATTTTGTCCTTCATTGTTGTCCCAAAACATCTGGCCTTCACTTTCATACGATAGGCAGAACTCGATTTTTTCATGGCTGGGAGTGTTGGGAGGGATATCGATAACAAATGAAAATGTATCACTGTCCGTGCTTCCATACACGTTGTTCATGTATGTGCAATCAACATCTGAGAAGGTTTTCCAGGTGTTAAAGGTTATGCGGACCTTCACCATTTTTTCATAGCTCAGATTTTTCACTTTGATGGTACCAGCAATGGACCTTTCCTGAAGACTGCAGTTCTCCAAGCAGATAAAGTTTTTCTGAATGCGGTTGCGGAAATGCAAATAATCAGCCGATGGCTGGGTGAATCCCAGAATTAAGTTCTTTTCTTCGTGAAGTTTTAAACTCGCTGTGATATCTTCCAAATCAATAAGGTCAAACTGGAGATGTGTCACTGGTTCGTCTTTAAATTCTGAAAACACATGAACCGAAGTGAGAGAGAGTCCTTTAGAGTCTGCAAATACAACTTTCTTTTTGTTGCGAGCCTTGGACCTGTTCCACTCACTGCCCCTGGAATCAGACTCTTTTTTTAAAGTGAGGCATGGCCTTAGGGGTTTGAATCGATTCACAAAGTTTCTTCCTCGGATATCTTCATACGGACTGAGAAATTTTTTCAGCGGAGGTGAATGTGCCAAGCATATTCTAACCGCAACATCAACTGGCATTATTGATCGGGGCAGAGAACGTGGTTCAAGAATCTGGATCATTCTGTAAAAGAGAAGAGTGATATCAAATTCACCGAGATTAACTCTGTTTTACAGTGTACCTTGGTACTAAAACAGTTAAAAATTGATGCTGAACAAAATATAGATCCATATTGTGTGAAAAGAGGCAGACCTAGATAAAAAAGGGTTGTATGTCACCATCAGATATATTTAACGTTTCTCTAATGTGAACAGAAAGGGTTAACACCGAAATACACACAACGGTGTCATGAGAAATATAATATAAATCAATGTGACAAAACCTAATGAACTTAAGGTTTTTTTTTAATATATTTTGCTTTTCTCCCTGATGCAATAGCTAGCATATCCCTTCTTTGCTTTCTGAAATAACAGTAAAACGACACAATACTACAGCATGTTGCATGTTTGTTGTTAGTTCAACTTAGTCAACAAGTGGATAAAAATATTTGTGTTATACGTTATACATAATGTATATTTTGCATGCAAGTCATATATTGGTACATGATTCTTAGTTTGCAATCAGCCCATAACTTTGCTGCATGTTCTGCAATACGCCAGATCCTTTACTTCCCCTACCTAGTGATTTTTAAGGTGTGACACACTGACATGTGCAAACACAATCTACACAATACCTGGCAACAAATCAACCAGAATTGTTATCCATTTGTGTCTATATACCTCCCTGGCGATATGATTTCAGGAGCAACAAAACATGCACTTTATAATAGAAAAATAAGCAAGACTATTTTAAAAAATATACGTTTTCTCTTCATTATCAAAAAAAGTTTCGCAGCTTTTCATCACAGCATACAATCTCCTATCTCAATCTTCCTGCCAAGAGGTAATGAAGCAGCTGAGGCATTTTACCAGTATGGGTCAAAACCCCTGGATTTTTCTGGCTACTTCTAACATCATATAACTGACATCCATTCAAGAAAGGATTCATTCAGTTTCAGATGAAGAATGTCTCCATATTTGCTTCTGTGTTTCGGGATGTGCTACAAACGCAGGTACTATTCTTTTAACACTTTGGCTGCCACAGAATTTAGTGAAATGTCCTAGAAGTGTCCTGATTCACAAATAATTTATTCAGCATCTCTACAGTGGAGTTACATGCTTTTTTAGTGTGTGGGGGTGTAAATCTATTAACTCGTTGTGTGCCAATAGTTAACTCAATACCCTTAACTGACACTTAAATGCGTAACAGCAATGATTTTATTGGGCTAGTTTGAAACATTCATGTTTTTAATGAATAAATAAGATAATTATGGAAAAAGAGTTGCTCATAACTTCACCATCCTTTAATGCATTCGCATATTCCCTCCTGTTCCATATTTTCTAATTATTTAATGTAGTTAATGGTTAAATAGGAATAACATGGCGAAAGTGTTAAATGCAATAATGGGATACCTGTACTGTGATCACCCCCGGAGAGCGGTGTCACTCCTCCACTGAAGCCTCCTCAAGATTGGCGCAGACGTCTGCCTGCTCTCGCTGGTTATCATCAGCCGGACAGCCCCATGCACATGATCGCTCTTCCACAGCCAATCCGGATGCAGCGCACGTCGCTGTCATCCAATCACCGCCGCGCTCTGCCCAACAGCGTGAACGTGATAACACAAATGCACTGGGTGACACGGGATCCCAGAAAGGAGGTCAGTGAGAGGGGGAGGGGGGTGTCGGTCAGTGTCCGAAGGATGGGTGTTTGCAACACAAGGGTTACTGCAGGGTGAAGCGGAGCTTTACAAACCGACAATGCCCTCCCGTGTCCGACAGAACCATAATATTTATTTATAACTCGCCCCTGCATTCCTACAATCTCCACTTTACGATTTGTAACCGTACGGTATCCTTGCATCATATACTCAGTTTCAAGGCGCTTGTCGCTGGCGGCTCACGGGTGATGGAGCGCTTGAGCTGGGTAACACGATGAAAGAATATCCCCCAAGTATCCTACATGTGGGACAACAGTCCCTATTGTGGACCTAGAATCACACCCCCTCTACACCCTTGGTGTGTATGAATGTGTCAAAGTGATGCACAGTTTGTTTAAGCTGAACTCAGTATTTGTATAGATTAGTTTTGCACGTGTAATACTTGTAATGACTTTGGTAAAGGCATGTATCAAATGATCAGCAGGTCTTAGCCAATGGTACCCACCTTTGGTCGAAAATGCATTCTTCATGCCCTGACAGAGGCTTCCCCTACCGTGATTTACCACAACTTGGTGCCCTGCATCCCCCCGGCAAACCGATACTGGATGGAGAAACATATGCTGCATGGAACAGCAGATCTAGTAGATCTAGTAACACTGTGATCTTGTGCCATCCAAGTGAAGCTAGAACGTGGTCCATTGGGAGCTCTAACAATGCCCGCCGTACCCTCAGAGTCAAAAAGACAGCCCAGAATATGGGGCATCAAACACTGGCCAAGCATTATTAACCAGGGCAGGATTTTGCTTGGCCATTCTATTATACCACCTACCCTTTTTGATTTCTTGCTTTATCCAAATCCTGTTTAATCTTTACAGTGGAGTGGAGAGAGCATCTTCGTAATCTTCTTACAATGTCGTCAGTTCACCCAAAGAATGCTGTTCATGTCTATATAGACAAGATAACAACTTTGTTTATAAATATATGTTGCAGTGAAGGAAATAACATTTCATCGCTATATGGTTTTAGTCAAAGCTTTTTGGAACTGTGGTCCTGCTCAGATGTCTTCTCAGAGCTGTATGTTTTGTGAGGCTTACAGATTGCACAAATTGGGTGTAAACCTCAGTAGGTGATGGTGGACAGCACCACAATGTCAGTGTAGACACTGATTCATTCGAAGCATTTTGGCTTTGATGCTAAAAGTTTCTCTTGATGGATCATTGCTGAACAGTTACCAGTGAAGGGTGATGTTAATGCTACACAAAGGCCTTTTAGACTACTGAATGCTTCCAGCTTTGTGGCTCCAGTTTGGGAAAGGCCCTTTCCTGTTCCAGCATGACTGCGCCCCTGTGCACAAAGCATGGCCCATAAATGCATGGTTTGATGGGTTTGGTGTTGAGAAACTCAAGTGGCCTGCACAGAGCCCTGAACGTAATCCTATTGAATATCTTTGGGATGAATCGGAATGGTGATTGCGAGCCGGGTCATCCAACATCAGTGCCTTACCTCATAAAGGGTCTTTTGGTTGAATGAGTGGCACAGCTTCCCACAGACACTCTGTAAAATCTTGTGGAAAGCCTTCACAGAAGAGTGGAGGTTGTTATAGCTGCAAAAGAGGGGCCAACTCCATATAACTGCCCATAGCTTTGGAATGGGATGTCCAACATAAATTTGATGGACAGGCATCCACATACTTTTGTTCATATCGTGTTTGTTGATGCAGAACAAGTGTAAATAACCCTTTTGCAAATGCATGGGATTCTGTAGCATCCTCTCATATGCATTTGCTCCTCCCCAGATACCCAGCTACTTTGCATGTAGAAGATGTGTTCGGCCAAACACAACACATCTCTATGGTCATGATATACTCATCAGCAGGCGGCTATAGTGGTGGCTCAGTGAACACTGAGGGTCTTTACAGCCCTCCCGTGCACATGTGGAATGTGCGCCAATTAATTGCAATGGAAACTCATTCCTGGCACTAATTAACCCATGTTGATTTCAGATAATTTTGTTACGATATATTCTTGATCCCTTCAAGTGTTTTTCCCACAATTGATGTTAAACATCAGTCTGCTATTTCCATTTTGAGTTTGTGTCCCCTGTTCAAAGTGAAATAGAGAGAGTGATATTTAGCACTTGAAATAGAAACACCAGATATCTGGTATAACCATACCACTTAAACAGGTATAAAACCTTGATGCTGCAAGTGTGTGAAAGATTTACAAAAGGAACCACAATATGTGTGAAAATTAAACAATACTTAACTTTATCAAAGTGAACTCTTCAGTAAGTTCTTCCATTAGAAAGCCCATGGAGCCCTTTCTGGGAAATGTAATGGAGCTTCATCAGCGCACCGGTATAACAAACAAAAGGATTTCATTCACTGACAGCAATGGAATCATAATGGAAGCGTGAATGAAGTGAGAGCGCTGCTACCCAGCAGAAGAGATTTCTTAGGATCGGCATCAGGTGGTAACATGCAATTAAGGTTGAACTGGGCTGTCTGACACAAAGAAAGTAGGTGCTCCTCTGGTTGCCTTTCCTTATACGACGGAGAATTCTGAATGTCCTGGTAAAAAAGGCAGATTTGGCAACCCAATGCCCTGCCGACACTTTCTGTATTTCTAGCCATTCACTAATTGAAAATTCAATATTAATTTGGTGGTACATATTATAATGCAAGTAATATTTACAATGCCAAAGGGGGTATTAACACTTGTTCTCCACCTTGTCCCTTAATAATGTGGCAAGTAGTTTTCAGCCTTAGCAAGCAGGAATCCAATGCTTGTTCATCTTTGTCATTATCGGCAGTGCTAGAAACATTTCATATGGAAACCAAAAATTGGGGCAAACTATAGCAACATAAACATTTTGTGATGTGTGGGGTGCGCAGATTTATTTGACAATTCTGAGCTTCCAACACTCAAGGTTGCTTACTAAATATAGAAACCAGCACTAATAATTACTTAAATTGTAGCATCGTGTTTGATGTACATGTCAGCAAGACCCAGTTTGCTTATTTACACACAAGTATTTAGCAAGCAGAAGTTAAGCAACCAAGGTCTCCTCTTATCAGGTTGGACTAGCCAAAGTCAGCATTGCTCAGATCTGTGGAACCAAGTACACAAATATGTGATAAAACCATGTTCTTCCCAAATACTATTAAAACAAGTTCTACCTGAAGGGGGCAGATCAAAGGCCACAACAAAACCAAGCTCTAATACTAACCTCGTAGGCTTCATACAACAACCAAGTCAATTCAAATTATCTGATCTTGAAATCCAGATCTTTGTTAAAAGTAATCGTTTATGAACGATTTGCCCCGATAATTTATTCAATGATAAAAGCCAGTGGTTTTATAATTTGCATTGCCCCAACAGTACGTGATAAATCACAAAGACAAAGGATGTAGTAGGTAATCTTCCCCCGAAGTGGATATTTCATCAGCCAAGATACAGGAAACTATGAACTTTTAACCATACATTAATCATAATGCTTATGTAATTTGTTTTAATGGTTTCACAGCTGTCCAGCTCATCGACACCATATACAGTATAGTTACCCAGTTCATGCCAGTGACCAGGGCACTCCCTCTCCCTCGGGTAGCTGGGTCAAGTTTTGTTGTAGTTTTAGAATATTAAGGTGACAACCTTATAAACTTTTTCCAGTCTAAATTCCATAATTATGCAAAATAAAATCTAAAAAGAGGTACATTTTCATAAGAATGAAAGGATTTACAGAGAATCCAGTTTAATTTATCTGCCATTTTCTAACTTCCCTATTGTTCTACACTGCCTCAAAACTAACTCATTAACTAGCCATTATTCCATCCCTACCTTAAACCGACCAGCCCCACAAGAAGAACCTTGGTCACCCTACTATTAACAGGGATGGAGGGTGGAAATATTTAGGTAAGAAAAACTGATTAGGAGTGACAAAATCAAGGGACCTATTTACAAGATTTACAAGGGACCTATATACAAGACCTCCCAAAGTGCCTTAACCCCATTATCCTAAGCCGACCTCCTTTCACTTAGCTGCGCTGTTCCATGGGTTACAAAATGAAAATAAAATCAACAAATGTTCTCATTAGATATAATTTCTAGTGTTATATTCTGGGGCGTATGTACTCTGCAGAAATGGTCTTGTTGTAGTGATCTCTGTGCAGTGAAAACTTTGGCTCCTACTTGATAATCACATGTATATTGACTGACACTATACAGCTTGACAAAATCTATTTTTACTTTTTACCTCAATAAACACAAGCCAACAATTTATACTATGCCGCTATCACTGCCAGCCTTGAATGCCATTGTTTAGTTTTATACTAAATCATGGGATCCATTACATTCCAAATGATATATGATAATATTTGGTTGCAGATAGACCCAGATAGTTTGCCTATTAGCTGCATCTCAAATCCTGTTTGACTCTTGGGTCTCGTGTTCTGGATGTTTTTTATCATTCAGAACACATTGCAAATTGATCCTTCAGGTGTTTTAGATATAATAAATTCTCTTCTGTGGGCTTGTATTTTTAATTTTGCAAACCCCTGCACATTTGGCAGATGGCCATGCCTGTGTCCTTAAGGCCATCTGTGCAGACATGTATCTGCTCAAGGGGACATATAGCTCATATGTTCGGTACTCGACTGTACCTTGGGTCTGGGTTGACTTGACTTAAGGAGTCACAATGTACTCTGAGTCATTTTCAGTGAATATTACATTTGGAAAATATGATTTTGCAAAAAAAATAAATGAATTACTAATTGATTAAAAAATATATTGAACATGTTGCAGCTGCTACAAGCTGTTGTATTTTGATCACTGAGCTGAACAGTATATAATGCTGTATAAACAGTGTGTACAACACTGCACCCATACATCCAGCATCTAGTTAAATACTGTTACAACAAATACTGTGTGCGTTAGGAAGGTCCCTGAGTCACAGTAAGAACTGCATTAATTTACCAGACACCTTTCATCACAGAGCTAATTATACCATGAATGGCTGGGTGGGTCACGGCCCTCAGGTGAACTTCACAATCTAAACCATCCTTTTGCATGCCTCTCTGCTATAACTACATGCAGAGCTTCTAGGACTATGGATGAAACATCTTCAAGCATGTATTTACATATAAACATGTATTTACCTCCCACAAATTAAAATACATGAACTGCAAAATCAGAGACCACCCAATCTGAATGTTGGACTTGCATTACTAAATTCATACATAGACCGCAAGCAGTAACCAAATTTATTAATCTTGGAATTTTTTCCCTTGTTTCCAGCTTTCCTCTTTCTCCGCATTATCCATTATTCTATGTTTCAAACTCAAGGAGTGCACTTGTATTCATGGAAAATTGGAAATATGGTCTTATTGGTCTCAATCAAAGATAGAGGAGCAGAGTTTTTTGTGGCCTATGACCACATGCCTCTTATCAAACTGAAACCTTTCAATATTTGTAGAATTATTCCGTCTGCATCATGTTAACCAAAAGTACTCGTGTAACCGTCTTAGCTTTTCAAGTACAGTACATTAGGGGTCAAGAAATAGAATGTAGATGTTACAAAAGTAAAGGTACCTTGCTGCAGTTATGGCGTGGATGTGCGGGAAGGGCATTGTGTCACCTTTGCACACTGCTAGATGTGGGAAAAGGATGTTACTCATAAGTTAGTGGTTATCAGGCACGTAAGACACTAAACAGTTGTACCAAGAAATTAATATATTGCACAAGTGTTCTTGTAAATCGGTGCCTTGGATTGCATTGCTTTTAGTTATTGGTAGACATGATGTTGACTTTTTATAAAGTACAGGAGGTGTGTTAGATACCCATCTACGTCTTTCTAATTGTTTCAATTGTTTAACGAAGATTACTCATTGTCTAGTGATACAGAAAAAAGGTTAGGAATGTTGCTTTCAGTGTGAGAAAGTTGGATTAACCATGAAAATCATTACTAAGGGCATTGAGTTTTCTAAAAAAAAAAATAAAAAAAATAAGGCCTGTCTAGACCTTAGGAAGGAACAATACAGCCATCATATACACTTTAATGCATATGATACCTGCGTTATCACTTTATACATTTTTGCCCACAACCCCCCCCCCCACTTCCAGCTATATGCCATGCGGGATGTCTATTCACCCAAACATCTCCTTGCGCATGATATGCTTAACTCCTGTCAGCTCTAATGGCGGCTCAGCTGAGTTGGGGCCAATCAGCGGTTAGAATTTTTGGACCAAGGAGAAGGGAAGCTACATTCCACATTAGGTAAGTTTTTTTGTTTTGGAACAATGTATAATAAATTCCTTACTGAGTACTTTAATATGCACTTTTTTCAGTGTTACTGTCGGGGTCAGACTCATTCATTGGTTTTAATGAAAGATAACAATAATAATGCATAGTTTACAATTCAATAACCTTTTTAAACTAAAGTGGTTAATACATGCAATGCAAAAACAACTATATCTATTTACTATATTCAAGTAATCATGCATTAAAACACATGCCAACAAATAAACACACTGCTAGCATTGTCACACTGGCTATGATGAGCTTCACCTGTGGCAATAATTTGAGCGCTTTTTGAATACCGTAATAGATATCCAGTGGTTTTTACATGAAATCAGCACATGGTGGGCTGTCATAACAAATAATTTCCTTTAATTTAGTTAAGCCAGTTGACCTACATTTGTATTTTTGTATTATGCTACCACTTCAAAGTGTTAGACACGTGGAATGGTTTTATAATATTGTTTTGCCTGGAAATGCTGTGTTTAGCTTTACTTTGCTAACTTTGTTAAGTCTTAAAATGGACGTCTAACTGGGACCACAGTTCAACAAACACCTGCAGAGAGAATGAAGTAATGATTTTCTTGGTTGAGGGGAATAATAGGGCAGGAACTGTAGCATGAGGGCCTGAGGAGGCTGAGGAGGCGTTTCTAATAAGTTTCTGAGGGGTTAAACACCAACAGGTTAGAATTTCAGAGCACTGCTTTGCATGATGATGCAAAAAAGCAGACATTTTCTACATAATAAACAAATCACCCACATACATATCTTTATGATCATGCATCTTTGTTATGAAGACGAAGTATATGTGTAACATAAAAATTGAAGGAGCCACATAAAACATGTAAGGAAATCCATAGTTATTAACAAATCTATGTGCAGAAGGGGCAGGCAATAAAAAAACTAACTTCACTGATGCTGATTGCAAACTGGCTGGTGGACTATTTAGTGGACCATGTATGTTAAGGTGTGGCCTGTAGACAAGGTGAATACAATAGGAAAGCTTTTAAACAACTAGTAACATATTTCACCTTTCATACATCATCTACATATTGCAGTCTAATATTATTGGTAAACCGTACTACGCTTCTAGTAGTGCTTGTCATTATTGGTCAGCCATGTCCCAGTTATGTGGAATTCACCGGTGTGATTCAATAACTGTCATTTCAGTTTTGTCCATTTCCTTTGTGATTGACATGCTTTTATTGTGTGTCTTCAGAAGCTGAAATATCTTCTTGACAAAAAGAATCAACATTTACTTTCTCATCACACATCGGAATTGTGATAGACCATGACTTATGTTTTACGTGCATTTGTTAGACAGAATAAATTGGTAGATAAGGAACTGCCTTCCTCTTGTGAAATTTTGATATGACGGCCCTTAGAAATATTCAGGTTCCATTAAGCTGATTATGCGAGTCTTTGAAATCAGATTGAGTATGTGACTAGCTTCATGAGGAACACATGGTAAGCCTCCTCTAATCTGCCTTTAGTTTCTACCAGACATACGCTTACAATCATACAGTGTATACCAGGTGTGTCCTAGTTTGTTTTGCAGTGGACCACTTCATCATTAATATTTGTGTGATAGACATGTGCAAGTGGGCCAAAAAAAAGATTCGGACACATTTTCGGGTTGTTTTTCGCCTATTCGTTATCGTGCAAAGAGTTTCGTTCCCTGCCCTTTCAGGCTTGGACAAAAATCAGGGGGCTTTGTAATTTGGAAATGAAATTCCTTGCCCGGTGCCCACATTCACTCTCATTTAGTATCTCAGATTGTCAATCATTCTCTTTCGCTATCTCTCAGTCTCTCTGTTATCCTACTTTCTGTAACGACCACTCACACGTCTTCTTGTTCTTGATCTTCCCTCTTCTATCTATATCTTCATCCATGCCTCATTACCTGACACAAACTTCTGCCAAAATGGCATCACTACCAGTGACGTCCTTTTGGTGACGTCCTCTCACACGATTGTAGGATTGGACATAACAAACAGCACAAACTTCTGTGAAAATGGTGGCGCCTTAAGGCAAGAGGAGGTAACTGGAAGCATGCCATTCTGGTTATGTCCGGAGAGATGCAGATGAAGATAAAAGTTAAAAGAGAAAAGATGAAACAAGAGAGAAGATGCATAACAAGAAGATGAGAGTGTGAGAATGAGAGTGTGAGTGAAAGGGCCTGTGATTTTTCTGAGCCTTTTGCTTTGTTTTTGTCCGCTTTGTCGGGGGCCTGGCCTTGTGTTTAGTGGCTTTGTACAAATAGCTGAATTTGCCAAAATACTGTTAAATTGCAATTTGTACGAACCCTATGCACAAATCCAATGTGTACTCATATTTCATTGAAATATTAGCCTTTTAGTAAATGTTGATTCAGGGTGAATTTGGCAACAATAAAAAGCAATCGACAAACATACATTCAGACAAACACATGCACTCATGACTAGCACATACTCTAACACTAAAACACATGCACACACACTACTCAGGTTCTCAAACTACCACAACAAGACACACCCACTAACATACCCAAATACAGATGTTTATTCACGAAACTCATTCCCTGACACACGCTTTCACTAACATACCCAGACATTCACTTTCACTAACATACCCAGACATTCACTTTCACTAACATACCCAGACATTCACTTTCACTAACATACCCAGACTGTAAGAGCCGCTCTAAGTCGGGTCCCATTCAGGCTGCGGAGCTGCTCATCTCTAGTTTCTTTGCCTTGCTTCTAGTTCTGCTCTTTGCTTCAGCTCTGTTCCCTTTATAACGTGTGCCCTCTCTCAGTCAGCAGTCTAAAGGTATGTCTCTCTGTGTTTGGGTTTCATGTTTGATTTGTTTAGTACCTCTGTAGGCAGGTTTTAGTGTTAGGACCCACCGTCATTGGAGTACTTTGGTGTAGTGGTGGGCTAAGCATACAATGGCCAAGTGCTGGAAGAAACTCAAATGGATCCAATTATATTTATATTTAAAAAAACCCAGAATATAAACACTATATAGTTTACTAAGTAGATAAATGTGGAGGATATAACTATAAAGACAGCACCTTACATCATATAGGCATACCTGGGAACTTCTGGGCTCCGGCATGACGTCAGCACGTAGCTCGCATTTTTTGGATCCATTTGAGTTTCTTCCAGCACTTCAAAGATTTGTTGTGTATGTATTTTTTTTATTTATTTACACACGTGGGTTAGCCACCACACAGAGTGTGTGGTTATTTATTGTTTCTTTTCATTTTCAAAGACACATGTTTACATACACAAACATACCCAGACACACAAGCACACCTAGACACACACCGACACGCTAGAGAAACAAGCATACCCAGACAACGACACATGTTCACGCACTGACTAATTGTCAGGACCCCAGCGGAGCTCACCTTGGTTCCTGCAGTTCATGGTGGTTGATTTTAAAGGCAGCTCAGTCATTTTGATCTTCTGTGAGCTCCTGATTGCAGGCTTACCTTGCAAAGCCTCAGCCTGATGCAGATCGCTCGGCTACTCCTGCGAGGTCACACAATGAACCGTTGTGTGACCCCCACCCATCCTCACCTCTTCCTGATAATTAGGGAAATAAAGAGGTAAGTTCGGTTGTCAGGACTGCTTTATGCAAACCATCCTGCAGTGATGGTATTACAAACTGGATATAAGTTACTACATTAAAAAATAGGTTTTTTTCTCTATATAGTCAAACATTTAGCTCTAGAAATGTAGTTAAAATTGTAAACATACTGCACCATATCTACAGGTACATACTGTACATGTTCTACATAACATTTATGACAAACATTCCTATAAACTCACAGAGATTAATGTAAAAAAAAGGTGTCCATGAAAAGTTTATTCACTAAAATATTTGAATACGCATGAGCTATGCATTATTCAGGGACAAACTACCTAAGCTACCGGGATTGGCCCACTGTAATGGATAGAAGTGGACAGGAGGGATGAAATGTTTTTTAGGTCAGTTATTCCAACTTTTTGCAGGAAAATATGCAAGCGCCGACTGCATTCCTGCAATGTGAAATGGCTTTGTAAATTACTGAGATGACAAAAAAAAACAGAATTTGAGTTGTAAGTTAGTGAAAGCAAGGCACGCTTCAGTGTTTACATGCATCATCTCTTGAGATCTGGCAGCATGGAAAAATAATTTTTCTCCCCTCCCCCACGCATTGCTTAAGTGGACCTTCTGTACCTTCCTCTTAAATTATATGACCTCTTATTCATGGAGGACAAGAAACTTATACCAAGAACTATAAATCTTTAAAATTCAAGTGCAAACCAAGGTGATGGAAATGTAGCTGTGGTTTAAACCGTGTTTTGAAAGCAATTATCGCATTTGCTTGATTGTATGTCTTTTGTGATTTTGTTTTTGTGACGGATGGGTCACGGCAGCAGACGCTTCCTGAGAATAGCAAACTAAAAATGTTTGAGTGTGTTTTGGTATGTCAAAGTAGCTCTAAAACACACTTCCAATACCATTTTATTGATTGGACTCCAATTAGCTTTGGTTGAAGAGCTTAGCCTAGTGTTTTTAACCCACA
The DNA here is from genome assembly GCA_009364415.1 of Spea multiplicata. Classification (NCBI taxonomy): domain Eukaryota; kingdom Metazoa; phylum Chordata; class Amphibia; order Anura; family Pelobatidae; genus Spea; species Spea multiplicata. The sequence goes on from VKOC01017254.1 coordinate 93,508, forward strand.
CTGTGAATGTTTGAATGATGTATCCAATATGGACAAGAACAGACGATAATTTGTATGTTATCAGTTAAGACTGATTGTGTTTGTTCATTATTGTAACTTAGATGAAGATCGTATTTTATCTTAAGACAAATTTATACATAAATGCTAATAATTCCAAAGTGTTCACTTACTTTTCCCTGCCACTGTACATACACACACCACTCTTACACATACATACACAAAGATCCCCTCCAACACCATACATTTATTCATATATATACATAGCTGTTCTAACACAATGCACGCACACAGTCTAACACCATACACTTAAACATACTGCACACACAATCTAAAACCCATACACTCATACACCCATACACTTTAACAATATATACACATATATACATACACGCATTCACTTTCTCTGATAATTGACACAGCTCACTCACATCCCCCTCCCTCAGGCTCATATATTTTTACCTCTAAGTATTTTTAGGAGTGCTACACGTTTGTTTGCAATGTTTATTACCTACTAACAAACTAATTTCTCTGTTTTCGGTAATTTATTTAAATAATAGTGAAAATGTGCTTAAGTCGTTTTTTTTTTTTGCATTATACAAACTGGTGCTTCTTCAGTTAGTCCCAGCCCATTTCATGATATCATGGGCCAGAGTGATATTAGAAACGATTTGTTTTCATATGTATCTTATTTAGGACTTATGTGTTTTTCATATATAGTTTACAATACAGGATTTGGCCCTATTCTCAACAAAAAGTATTGGGGCCACAACCCAACATGTACAATGTGCTCAACATGGCAAAACGAAATATGGGGCTGGTATTCAATTATTACCAGGACAGGTTTTAATTTCCAGTCTGGCCCTGCTTACAGCAGCAACATCTTTTGAAACAATTGCAGGACCAGCACTAACAGCATGCGCATACACATACAGCATGCGCATACACATACAGCAGCATGCTATGGGACTTCATATAAAAATAGACAATTTTGATGAATTGGTTCCTTGGGGGTAAGGAAGATAATAGACCAGCAGTACTAGGGCATTGTGGGCAGGTACTGGCAGACAGAGACACCCAGCCACATATTGATTTTCTAGTTCTATGGGCTACTAACCACTACAACTACCTCCAGTAATGCATTACATTGGACTGTTAAAATATACCAATGTATTTTTTGTGTTTTCTCAACTAAGCATATATTAATGTTCATGTAGTACAATGAATATTGTTAAAACAAATATTATACTGTGGAAACCTTTATTATTGTCATTAGTATTTAATCCTGTAAGAGCGTACATTTGCAAAGGTATGCAGTCGCTCTGTTTACCAACATCACATTGAAGCATGAGTTAGCGGTGACACTGAAATATATCCGGCGATTATTATATTTAGAACTAGACTAACCTTTAAATCAAAGAGTCAAGTTGTACCACTGCTATATTGGACACTGCTATATTGGACATGCTATACGTGTACAGTTCTCTGCCGTTCATCATTTTTATGATGATAGAAACAAAAAGCTGTAGATAAAGGTATTTTGCAATGATTATAATTTCTTGTATGTGGGTAATCCTCATATCCTAGATATTTTTTATGAATTAAGATAGAGTAATATTTTAAACAGAACATTTCAATGTTTGCATCTCTTGTGTTCTCTTGCATCTCATAGCGTTGGCCCTGATATTGATCTTGTGACCTGAATTCTGACTTTTGTTTCCAGCGTAACGTCAACTTCACAACCTCCCAACAAGGGCCTAGACCTGTAATGTTTCATCCTTGCCATCTTTTTTAGATTGTAAGCTTCTTTTAGCAGGGCCTTTTTCATCTATTGAATTACACACTTTTTTAAGCATATTAGAACAATGAATAAATATAATAAAAATCTTTCACTTTAATTCCCACGCAATACACAGCACCCAGAATATGCCACCCACCCAAACCGAGCAAGTTGCTTGTTCTACTGCTCAGATCATTATCTGTGGCCACAATGCTGAATAACCAGTCCACAGAAACAAGTTAGCTTGTAAAAATGCAAACAAGCAGGACCTTACTAAGCTCCATTCAGGATCCAGCTACCAGAACCAGTGTGTATGATTGGCTGAATGTGTCTCCTTGGGAACAGTCCTCCAATGAACAAAGACTTCACGGGGATTGTCTTAGTCTGGGGCTACACACTACTCTCACTAAAATCCTTAACATAAGTGAAGGTTCTAAGGAGGTGCCTGCCCTTTTGCCCACTTCTAAATTCTTTCAGAGGAAGACCTTCGCTTCTTCCATTTCTCTTTTGCTTCTTTGGTTTGGAAAGATTTTATTATCTTGAGGATCTGGCTGCCCTGCAGAATCCTAATTGGAATAAAGAAGGGACGGCTGGGATTAACAAAAATTAAAGCATTAATGGGACAGGCATAAGGCTATCTTGAAAAAGTGACAAGACTGAAGGCACAGTAAGGTTTGAGGTACTACAGCAGATGGAAAAAATGAGCAGAGAAATGGGCCAAATGACATTTATCCTCTGCTCTTTGTTTCTAAGTGATAATTGAGGCAATAGCACAAGGAATACTGGGATCCTAAATGGCTGCAATGCATGAGAAAAGCATCTGTTAAATATAAAGAGACCTAGGTAATAATAGTCCACATCAGTGGTAGGCTGTGGTCATTAACAGCATGGCTTTCTTAGCACATGGTTAATGGTGTGTTTAGGGTTAATTTAGGGGCAGTTATGGTTGATGGGTTCTGTAGGGTTAATTTAGGGGCAGTTATGGTTGATGGGGTGGTTAGGGTTAATTTCAGGGGCAGTTATGGTTGATGGGATGTTAAAGGTTAATTTAATGCTGAGGACTGAGGGTTAATTTAATTAATTTAATAAAGTTAACTTAAGGTGCGGTTAGAGGTAAAGGGATCTAAATCCTGGGGGGCAGTGATGATTAATGTTTTTATTTATAAAAGTATGGTGATATTCTCTGAATGAGTCGAATCCCTGTAAGATTCGGATCCCTGTAAGATCCGGATCACTCTAAGATTCGGATCCCTGTAAGATTCGAATCTTTGAACGATTCTCTGCCTTCAGTGACATCACTAGAGTAGGCAAGCGGAAGGGTTCATTGACTATAATGAAAGGGGCGGGGCCAATCGTTAGTGTGCCTGCAGGGAGGGACTGGGAAACAGTAACTCCTGTGAGTCACACTGAGTGATCCGAAGATCCGCTTTAATGATCCAAACTTCCCATCACTATTTTTAAGTTATAATGGAATATAAAATACCTGTGACAAAAGTGAATCACAAAAGTTATGGTGGGTAAAGGTGATGGGAAAACCCTTCCACTCAAAGGGCTTGTTTTCTCCCTCAGAAATCCGTGACAAAATTGGGAACCAATATTTTAAATGTAATGAGCACCATCTAGAGGAAGTAGAGGAACCAACATCATTGGTTTACAGTAGGAAATAATGTTGACAAAAAGTAGTTGTTTTAAAGATAGTATAGTAAACCCTCAATTGCTATAAATATGTTTCTGTAGCGTAACAAGGCTGTCCGGGGTCTCCTTACCTCTTTAGTGGAGGTCTTGAATGTTTGTGGGTACACAGGAGACTTTTAAGGACAGATGCTGCAAACAAGGCAGCAGCTTCTTTACAGTAAAACAAAGTAACGATGAAATATTGCTGTTTGCTACGATGGTAACCAATACATTTCAAAAAGTAGTAACATGCTAGCAGGACGAAGTCTGACATCACAGGTACCATAATTGCTCTCTCAAGAAAATAAATAAATAAATGAAAACACACCAATAATAGTGTTACACCAGTAGCGTGCCTAAAGGGTGGCGAGGGGGGTGGTCTACCCCATGTGCCACTCATCAAGGGGGTGCCACGACGGCCGCCTATTACAAGCCTGCAGCTCACTCCTGTGGCGCCTGCGCACTGTGTGAGGAAAATCTTTCCCCACCCAGGGGGAGCAGGAACCTAGGCGGGGATTGTGATTGGTTAATTCTGAACACAGCCACAGCCCCAGTTATAAGAGAAACCCTCTTATAACTGGGGCTATGGCTGTGTTCAGAATTAACCAATCACAATCAACCAGGTTATTGTGATGATTTTTTTCCCCTCAAAGATTTCAGTTTGTTTTGCAATTGAATTGTTCACGTTATAGATCATATTAAAGGTGGAAAAAGTTACATAGTTACATAGTTACATAGGCTGAAAAAAGACATGCGTCCATCAAGTTCAGCCTTTCCTATATCTGATAATTTGTTGCTGTTGATCCAAAAGAAGGCAAAAAACCCCGGCTTCGCTCTTTCCAATTTTGCACTAACCAGGGAAAAAAATTCCTTCTTGACCCCAAAATGGCAGTCAGATTTCTCCTTGGATCAATAAGCTGTTTCCCCATAATTAAAGATTATATCCCCGAATATTATGTTTTTCCAGGTATCCATCCAGTTGCAGTTTAAACGTCTGTACAGACTCTGATAAAACTACCTCTGCAGGCAGAGAATTCCACATCCTTACTGTCCTTACTGTAAAAAACCATTTCCTCTGCTTTAGTCTAAATCTCCTTTCTTCCAGTCTAAACGCATGACCGCGTGTCCTATGCATAGTCCTGTTTATGAACAGATTTCCACACAATGGTTTGTATTGGCCCCGAATATATTTATATAACGTTATCATATCCCCTCTGAGGCGACGTTTTTCTAAACTAAACAGATTTAAATTAGTTAACCTTTCTTCATAACTATAGTGCTCCATTCCTTTTATTAATTTTGTAGCCCGCCTCTGCACCCTTTCTAGTGCTATGATATCCTTCTTTAGAAAAGGTGCCCAAAATTGCACAGCATACTCAAGGTGCGGCCTTACCATTGATTTATACAGAGGCAAAATTATATCTTCATCCCGCGACTTGATGCCCCTTTTTATACACGACAATACCTTACTGGCCTTAGCAACCGCAGACTGACACTGCACACTGTTGCCTAGTTTGTTGTCTATAACAATTCCCAAATCCTTCTCATTTGTCATTACCCCTAATTCACTACCGTTTAGGGTGTAGGTTGCCTGTGCATTCGCTACCCCGAAGTGCATAACTTTACATTTATCTACATTGAATTTCATCTGCCATTTGAGTGCCCAGTCCCCCAGTCTATCTAGATCCCTCTGCAGCACAGTAATATCCTGCTCGCCCTGTATAACTTTACCTAGTTTAGTGTCATCTGCAAACACAGAAACATGACTTTCAACGCCTATTGCCAGGTCATTTATAAATATGTTGAATAAAATTGGTCCCAGAACAGAACCCTGAGGGACACCACTTACCACTTTTGACCAGCTTGAAAATTTACCATTTATAACAACTCTCTGTTCTCTACCTCTAAGCCAATGTTCTACCCAAGAACAAGAATTTGCATCAAGGCCAATTTCTTTCAGTTTGAATACTAACCTATTGTGTGGATCCGTGTCAAACGCCTTGGCAAAATCCAAGTAGATTACATCCACTGCAACACCCTGATCGACACTTCTACTGACTTCTTCATAGAATGAAATTAAATTAGTTTGACAGGACCTATGTTTCATAAAACCATGCTGATTTATGCTAATAATACTATTCTTCCCAAGGAATTCTTGAATATTATCCCTAAACAGCCCTTCAAATACTTTCCCAGCAACGGAAGTTAGGCTCACAGGTCTATAATTTCCGGGCACAGAGTTGGAACCCTTTTTGAAAATAGGAACCACATGTGCCTTCCTCCAATCCTCTGGTACAATTCCTGAAAGAAAAGAATCCTGAAAGATTAGAAACAGAGGTTCACTTATTTCCTGACTAAGCTCGTTAAGTACTCGTGGGCAAATACCGTCAGGCCCCGGAGCCTTGTTAACATTAATTTTTCTAGTTGCTCCAGCACCTTGTCCTGGGCCATCCACTCACAGTTTGACTGAAAATTTTTCTCAGTGGTCCTATGTATATCCATTGCCATAGGTCCCTCCTTAACATATACTGAGGAAAAATAGTTATTTAAAGTTTCTGCTTTTTCCTGGTCCTCCTTAACCAACACTCCCCTCTCTGTTATTAATGAACCTACGTTTTCATTCTTTGTTTTTTTAGAATTTATGTACTTAAAGAATTTTTTGGGGTTAGTTTTGCTCTCTTTGGCAATCACCCTCTCATTTTCTAGTTTAGCCCATCGAATCGCCTTTTTGCATGCTTTATTGGCTTCCTTATATCTTATATAGGATGCCTCTGATTCGTCTGATTTAAATGCTGTAAAAGCCATTTTCTTATTTTTAATTTCCTGCTTAACGGCCCCACTAAGCCACATCGGTTTCAATTTGTTTCTTTTATATTTGTTTCCTAGTGGTACATACTGAGAAGTGTACCCTGCTAATATTTGTTTGAAAATACTCCATTTTTCCTCAGTATTTTTATCCCTGAAGAGTTTTTGCCAGTCAATAAGTTGTAAAGCTGCCCTTATCTTATTGAAATTGGCCTTCTTAAAATTATACGTTTTAGTATTCCCCATGGGCAATTTCTTTTTTGAGTTTATTTCAAAAGAGACCATATTGTGATCACTATTACCCAAGTGCTCCCCCACTTGAATGTTAGACACAAGATCAACATTGTTTGTTATCACCAAATCCAAACAAGTATCCTTTCTAGTTGGTGCTTGTACCAGTTGTGACATGAAGGTGTCATTTAACAGGTTCAAAAATCTGGATCCCCTTGCAGAACTACTAGTCTCTCTATCCCAATTTATGTCCGGGTAATTAAAATCTCCAATAATTAACGTGTTACCCAGATGTGCAGCTTTCTCAATTTGCTCTAACAGCTGCTCTTCCTCATCATTATTAACATTAGGTGGTTTAAAACAGATCCCAACCAGTAGTTCTTTTCCTTTTTTTTGCCCCAAGTTGATGTCTACCCATAAAGCTTCTACAAATCCCTTGTCGCCTTCAAGATGCTTAATATTTGACTTTAGCTCGTTGCTAACATACAAGCATACTCCTCCTCCCTTCCTGCTTTTTCTGTCCTTCCTATATAATGTATAACCTTTTAAGTTAACTGCCCAGTCATGGGTCTCATCCCACCATGTTTCTGTTATCCCTATTATATCATATTGGTTAGTGTATGCTATTGCCTCTAGTTCTCCCATTTTGTTATTTAGGCTCCTTGCATTAGCAAGCATACATTTAATATTACCCTGAGTCTCTTGAATTTTATGAGAATTTTTATTAATACATACCTCCTCTGTTCTGATCTTGCCCCTCCCCCCATCTCCACCCCCCTTGTTCTGATCTGAAGCCCCACTCCTTTCTGCACTATCTCCATTTTCAAGATCTCTGTGTCCCTCCCCCCCTACCACTAGTTTAAAAACTCCTCCAGCCTTCTAGCCATCCTCTCCCCTAGCACAACAGACCCTCTTCCGTTTAGGTGCAATCCATCACCGCTATAAAGATTGTACCCAAGCGCAAAATCAGCCCAGTGCTCTAGAAAGCCAAAACCCTCCTTCCTACACCATGACTTTAGCCACGCATTTACCTCCCTGATCTCCCGCTGCCTTTCTACTGTTGCGCGTGGCACAGGTAATATTTCTGAAAATACTACCTTGGAGGTCCTTTTCTTCAATTTATCTCCTAATTCCCTGAAATCATTCTTTAGGACCTTCCATTTTCCACTGACTTTGTCATTGGTACCAATATGGACCATGACAGCCGGGTCTTCCCCAGCCCCTCCCAATAATCCATCCACTCTGTCAGCAACATGCCGGACCCGAGCACCCGGGAGACAGCAAACTGTCCGGTTGAGCTTATCAGAGCGGCAGATTACCCTATCTACTCTCTTAATAATAGAGTCCCCTACCACCACAACCTGTCTAGCCTTTCCTACGCTCTCAACCCCACTCATACTAGAGGGGCTGTTCCCTCGGCTGTTAGAAGGAACAGCTTCCTCCAGTATAGCTACTCCTGAGCTGATGCACCCAACATCTTCACTCAAGCGAGCAAATCTGTTAGGCTGCACAAGGTCAGGACTAGCTAAACCTTTCCTCTTTCCTCCCCCTCTACCACCACATGTAACTGTGACCCAGCTACATGCCTGTTCCCCAGCTGACTTATCTCCTCCCTCTTCACTACCTGCACCCACTAAACTCTGCTCAGTGAGCAGCAGACTCCTTTCTCTCTCTCAAAGTTGCAATTTGCTTCTCCAGATCTCTAATATGAGCTTCCAGAGAAGCCACTTGCTCACACCTGCCACAGAGGTATGGACCCTGGACGGATTCATCCAGGAATGCATACATGAAACAAGATGTGCATTGAGTCAGATCATCAATCTTGCTAACTCCCATAACCATACTCATAATCAAGTATAAGAAAAAAATAAAATAAATGAGAACCTACAATATAACAGTTAAACAAGAACACCCGTCAAAATAAACAGTTAAAAGTAAAAATATAAAGCAGTATAAATACAGTACCTTGTGGAACCCCTGTTTCTCTTTCCAACTCCTGTTTCTTTTTAACTCCTACTTAAAATAGCCTACTTGAAAAGAGACTATCTCAATGCAGAAGCAACTCAAGTGAGCGACTCAAGTTCTGATCTTTGTCTTATTATTTCACATCACAAGAACCTGGCATTTTAACAGGAATGTGAAAACTTTTTATATCCACTGTACCTGTTTGTACAGCCCATCTAATGGATGAATGTTTTTCCATTCTTTCTGTATTTTTACCTTTATATAATGGGATAGTTTGCTTTAAACTTGGTATCTGTGAATATCTTAACTGTTGCTGAAAACAATATTTAGGTTTCCCTAGGATCTAATGGCCTTCATACACAAGGTTGTTGGCATGGGAGATGTGGATAGGTCCATGGTCTCCACACCTCTAGCACAGGGATGCTAGGCAGTTGGCCGACACCCCTAACCTCCTGGCATATTTTGCCACTCGCAAGATAGCGGCGTGTTCTTTAAAAAAATAGTTGGCAAAGTTTCCAGGGAGTCTCTCCAGACTTTCCTGACAACTCTGGCTCCACTTGCAAGTTAAATACAGGTACTTCATTAGACCATGCAAGTCAAGGAGCCCAGCTTTCTAATCACAACGCGTTAGTAAAATAAATTAAGGCAAAAAAAAGTTTTAAAAAATGGTAACATGTAAAAATAATTTCCAACTGATGTCACCATGAGGGGAAGCTTCCAGTTCCAAAATATGTAAAGAAAGGAAAAGAGAGAAAAAAAGGCCCCCAAAAAATAATACATATATATTTGTGAGCAAGTCCTAGAATTAGTGCTTTATCTTCAAACAATTCTCGCAAGAAAACAGTTAACCCCTTAAGGACCGGGCTAATTTTTCGTTTTCTACCCTGTGGGGCCGAGGCTGTTTTGACACTTTTGTGGTGCTTGTGTTCAGGTGTAATTTTCTCCTCACCCATTTAGTGTACCCACATAAGTTATATATTGTTTTTTTCAGGACAAGATGGGCTTTCTTCAGATACCATTATTTTGATCGTATCATCTTATTTACTATAAAAAAAATAAAAAAAACATGGTGAAAAATTGAAAAAAAACACATTTTATGACTTTTATTTGAAAAATCTTTTACTCACCTAAAAAAGCAAGTAAAAAAACTAGCTAAATAGATTCTACTACTTGTCCTGAGTTTAGAAATACCCAATGTTTTTATGTTTTTTTGCTGTTTTTTGTACGTTATAGGGCAATAAGTACAAGCAGCGTTTTATGATTTCCAAATCTTTTTTAACAAATCTGGTCAGTCTGCCTCCATCTCCTCTTTGGAACATCTTTGAAGCCGGTTAACTCAATTTAACCCATTCAAACCATATATTTTTGAAAACTAGACACCCCAGGTACTTTAGTTATAGATATACAGGTCCTGGTATATGTCACTGTCAAACAACACCCCAATATATGTTCAGGAACATCTCCTGAGTACAGCGATACCCCACATGCATGGGTTTGTCAGATTGTTTGGCTGGTAAAAGGCTACTTTTGGGGCATGCGTAATTCAGGTGGTCATTTGGTCAGTCTGCCTCCATCTCCTCTTTGGAACATCTTTGAAGCCGGTTAACTCAATTTAACCCATTCAAACCATATATTTTTGAAAACTAGACACCCCAGGGTATTCCAAATGCTGTTATTTTAACCCTTTCCATGCACCAATTATACAACTACACTTTGTCAAACTTTGTAATAGTAATTTTTTAAAAAACAATGCATGGGTTTGTCGGGTTGTTTGAGATTTAAAATGCCACATTTGGGAAGTGCGCTTTTTTTCTCCGTTTTGGTCAGTCTGTACCTATGCCCCATCTTTGAGCTAGGCCACTCCAATTTACCCCATCAGTCATTTTTTTATATATTAGACACCCCTTGGGTATTTGAAGTGCTTTTATTTTAACT